>JAXIVJ010001716.1:40000-129014 GCA_036785665.1 Chirona hameri
GGGATGACGACAGCTGTGCCCTTTATGACCAACCCATCGTCGATTACGAGGGTATCTCTTACGGACCAGTACCTTCTGACGGCTGGTGATGCCTCGCACTGCCGGTTTGGCCACCCCGCCAGGATGATTTTCCTTAGCTCGCAGAGTTCTTCATCCTCCAACGTTGCTTTCCGTAGCTCTTCAAGTCGGGGAGAGCTGAACTGGACCAGACCGATCGTACGGTCGAGTGGTATGCTCGCTGCAGGTTCTAGTCTCTGCGCTGGTAAGCGCGACAGTGCATCAGAGACGTGCATGTTGGAGCCCTTGTTGTACCTCAGTGTGAACGTGTAGCATTGCGTCCTCAAGAGCATCCGCTGCAGACGTGCAGGGGCGCTTCCAATGCTCTTCTGGAAGATCATTTCGAGCGGTTTGTGGTCCGAGAGTACTTCAAACTTCCTTGCGTAGAGGTAGGTGTGGAATCTCTCGATGCCGAAGACGACAGCGAGCATTTCCCGCTCGATGTTTGAGTACCGCGTCTCCGTGTCGGTCAGTGCTTTGGAGGCGAACGCTATTGGTTGCCCTTCCTGTAGCAGCACTGCACCGAGCGCGACTCCGGATGCGTCCACTTCGAGGGTGGCAGGTTTGCTGGGGTTGTAGTAGGCCAGGACGGATTCTGACGATATGACGCTCTTGAGAGCTTCGAAGTCACGTGCGGCCTGTGGAGAGTACTCGAAGTCGGCACCCTCTTTCAGCATCTGTCGGAGATGGTGTGTGCGGGTGGAGAAGTTGGGGATGAATGGCGACAGGTAAGTGCACAGTCCGAGGAACGAATGTAGCTGAGCAGCGTTCTCGGGACGCTCGATGCCTCTGATGGCGTCCACCTTCGCTGGGTCAGGCGACACACCAGCTGCCGTGTACACGTGCCCGAAGAACGAGATTTGTTTCAGTGCGACGGCGCACTTGGCTGGGTTGAACACCAGCCCCTTTTCTTCTGCTCTTGCCATTAGAGCGCGCAGTCGCGCTGTGTGTTCCTCTGCGTCTTTTCCATGGACGCAGATGTCGTCGGCTATATTGACCACGCCGGCGAGCCCCGCCAGAATCTCATCCATTTTTATCTGGAAGAGGTCCTGGGCCAGACGGATTCCGAAGGGTAGGCGTCGGAACTGGTATCTTCCAAATGGCGAGTTGAACGTTGTGAGGTGGCTGGACTCGTCATTTCCATGGCCCAGTATCCTGAGCGGGCGTCCAGTTTTGAGAATACTGTGGACCCGGACAGCTGGTGCGTTATTTCTTCTGTCGTGATGGTCCGGTGGTGTGGTCGCTTTATCGCCCGGTTTAGGTCTCGGGGGTCCAGGCACACACGCAATTGACCACTTTGCTTTTTGGCCACCACGAGACTCGACACCCAGTCTGTTGCCTCTGTGACAGGCCTGATCACCTCCATTTGTTCCATTGCATCCAGCTCTTTCTTGAGGTCATCTTTGATGTGGATGGGACACTTCCGGGGTGCGTGGATGACTGGTGTTACGGCTGGGTCAAGCTCGAAGTGTGCCTTACCCGGTAGTTTGCCAATACCCTTGAACTGATTTGGGTACTCAGAGATCAGCTGGTCAGTCGTGGTGACAGAGTGCACTAGCGGGCTTGACGTCTTGTCGGTTGAGGTCACTGTGTGGACCAGCGGGTGCATCTTTGTCAGTTTCATTGTCTCACACGCTGGCAGGCCCACCAGTATGGGACCAGATGATTCCACAACATGGAATTTGAGTGGGTGTGCTGCACCTTGAAACGTGCATTGAATTGCAAGTGTACCCATTTGTTTTATGAGGGTCCCGTTGTAGGCTCTGATGATCGTGTCATCATGGTCCAGCTTCACACTCGTTGGCATTTTGTTCAGACATCTTGCTGGGAGAATGTTGCCATCAGCACCTGTGTCGACTTTTGCATGCAGAGTATGCTCACCTTCCATTCCAGGTATTTTCACTTTCAGGTCTATGAAAGCCTCTGTTCTCTGGTTGGTGTTCACTGCATCAAAATACAGGTGATCGTCCTGTGTTCTCTCCACATTGTGGTTGACCTCCACATTTTGGTTGACTTCTGCCACTCGTCTTGTTTGCTGCCTCCTTCCGCTGGCAGCTCCTGAACTGTGGTGGTTCGGGCCAGGGCCCGGCTTGCACTTCGACTTGCACACCACAGCCCAGTGTCCCACATTGTTGCACTTGTTGCACTCAGTGCCACTTGCAGGACATGCATTTCTCTCCATGGCATGCTTCAGACCACAGTACTTACATGGGGATTCTAGATGTTGCTTGCTGTGGTGCGCTTTCTGCACAGCATGCACCTGTCCGTCTCTGGGTTCTCTGAATTGTTCCATGTGCTTTTGGTTTGCCTCAAAGGTTCTGTATAGGTCGATAGCCTGATCCAGAGTTAGGTCTTCACCTTTTGTGAGCAGTTTTTCCTGTATACGTGCATGTGCTGCACCAAAGATCATTTGCTCAAGGATGCGCTGCGGCCTCTCTTCACTTGTGAACTTACATTTGTCTGACTGGAGTCGCAGTCTGGCCACAAAATCATCAACTGATTCTGTAGGGCCCTGATGCATCTTTTGGAGATTGTATCTTGCCAATCTAAAATTGGTCTTTGGCTTGAAGTGTTCCTCAAACCTGTCCAGGATTTCCTTGGTGTCTTTCAGTTTCTCTTCAGTCAGTGAGAAAGTATGTATGAGATCAATCCCTGTTGGACCCATCCACAGGTGGAGATAAGAGGCTTGCACCTCTTTTGGCTTACCGACCAGGGGCCCAGCGAAGACATGCTCAACATATTGACGAAACTGCCTGAAAGCACTGGGCAGATCTGCAGCGTTCCAATCAAATGCTGGAATCTGTATCCCTGCAAGATCCATGTTGCTGTCACCATGTAATAGCTTATGGCCTGATATCTAGGTGTATCAAGTCTTGAGCGGTCTAATATATGAGAAACACTACTGATAAAGAACTCAGTGTTTATATGAGGCGTGTCAGGGATACACTGTCAATACACACAATCCGGTACGAGCGCGTGTTCTATCGAATGTCACTTCTGCGCCATTACTGTAAGTTTCTAAGGATACTAAATCAAGTCCGTCGAATTGACAAAGCATTGACCATCACATGTATGTCTATCTGTCTGTCTATCTGTCTGTCTGGCTATCTGTCTGTCTATCTGTCTGTCTATCTGTCTGTCTATCTGTCTGTCTATCTGTCTGTCTATCTGGCTGTATATCTGTCTGTCTATCTGTCTGTCTATCTGTCTGTCTATCTGTCTGTCTATCTGCCTGTCTATCTGTCTGTCTATCTGTCTGTCTATCTGTCTGTCTATCTGTCTGTCTATCTTTCTGTCTATCTGTCTGTCTATCTGTCTGTCTATCCGGCACCGCTCAGTTTATTCAGTTTAAAAGTCCCAGTTAATTCACGTGCTGAATTGGTGCGGATACCTCCATCCCGGAGATGCCAGCTAGCAATGCATAGGACATATGTGGGAGATGGGATAAGTCACCGACGCACCGGAGTTGGTGGGGCGGTGATCCCTTGACGGGTAATAGGTAATTATGTCCTATGCAGTTTCATTTCCAGTCCAGTTAATTAACGTGCTGAATTGGTGCGGATACCTCCAACCCGGAGATGCCAGCTATTCGTCCAACGGAGCGGACGGGTTAGCACTAGTAAATACTACGACAAAAATTAAGACTGAAGAGAAGCGACGTGCGTGCCGCTCTTTTCCATACCCAATGCTGTTTATTGCCAATAGTATGTCATATATTGACGGATATAGGCATCAATGTCAAATAAGGAAATGGGTCGCCTAACAAGCAAAACAAAACTAGATAAAAACTTGTAAACATGAAGAAGAAGCGACACTGGTACTAACTAGGGTCACAAAAAGCCGGAGAAGCGGTATACTGGGGGTTTCACCGTGCCTGAATCCAGAACCGGCGGGCTTGACTGACTCCCGAACAGTGGTCGCCACGGGCCCACCAACCCCCAGCCCGGCTCGGCCCAGGCCCAGGCCGGCCCAGGACTTGAATACGATGATTGACAACTATTTTGGTTTACGAGACAATGAACTGATAAATAAATTACAGTAGTGAGAATGAAGATGGGGAGACGGTTCCGCGTAAGGTGCAGCCAGAAACAAGCGGAGAAATGCGAACGGGCTACAGGATATAGGACCAGCATAGGTACATGACCGGGATACGGAACCAGGATACGAGAACGGCATATGACAACGATTTAGGGATCAGATACCATATTACGAATTGCGCAAACTGTATAAATGCATCCATAAAAAGAGATGGTGTTGGGTGAATTTTTGTTCACATTTCCTCGATGCCGCTGTAATGACAGACGCGGATGTGATCCATACGGCCGCCAGTCACCAGATCGTATGGATAGGCGCAAAGGCATGCTGCGCTGAGGCAAAGCAGCGTTCCTTTTGTGCTACGCTACTTTGCTGCCAAGTGCCAGTAAATTCGCTGCGGAGTTGTTCCTTCGCTAGTATAATGCATATGATATAATGCATGCCTCATATAGACCTATAGGCATCTCCAAGGAATAAAATCGATCGTTGATCGATAGAAAAAGTGTGAATAATGCGTGATATGCACTGATGTGCACTGTCATCAGTTCTACCGTAGATGTCTAATGATCACGTTTTGAAGACGTTTTAAGTTTAATTTGACGTATTCTAATTTTAATTAGACTTGTTTTTATTTGAATGTGACCTATTTTAATTTTAACTCGACTTATTTTAATTTTAATTTGACTTATTTTAATTTGAACTTTACTTATTTGAATGTTAAGTTAAAAAGGTGTAGTCCGTACCCGGTAGTCGAAGCACTGGGCAGTTGAGGTCACCGCATATGCACGTGATGGGTTCAACGTACTGGCCGGAGGAGCGTCGTCACTGGACGGAGGGGTGCCGTCACTGGACGGAGGGGTGCCGTCACTGGACGGAGGGGTGCCGTCACTGGACGGAGGGGTGCCGTCACTGGCCGAAGGGCAACCCCTAGCCTGAGGGTGGCGCCTTCTCTGATGACGGCACCTGGTCTGAGGGCGGCACTTGACCTGAGGGCGGCACCTGACATGAGGGCTGCATCTGACCTAAGGGCGGTGCCTCACCAGAGGGCGGTACGTGACCTGAGGGCGGGACCTGGCCTGAGGGCGGCACCTGACATGAGGGCGGCACCTGGCATGAGGGCTGCATCTGACCTGAGGGCGACACCTGGCCTGAGGACGGCACCTGGCTTGAGGGCGGCACCTGGCTAGAGACGGCACCTGGCTAGGGGCAGCACCTGGCCAGGGGCGGCACCTAGCCTGAGGGCGGCTCCTGGTCTGAGTGCAGCAAACGTCAGATATCAAACCCCGTAAGCAGGCCTATTTCCGCGCGTCTGCTTGCGAGGCCCTTCCGCACCTTCGGCGCGGAGGGGTGGGGGGGGGGGCGCCTCCGACGCGGAGGGGGCGGGGGGGAGCCTTCGGCGCAGGGAGCGGCCGCTCCCGGCGCCCCCTGTATCCGCCCCTGCAACATACATTCTCACATGCCAATCTGAGCTACTCTAGCTTTCGCTTTACTGAGCAAGCTGCAGATGCGTAAATGAAGTGGCGTAAAGTGGCGTAAATGAAGCCCGCTCTCCGATTGTCATGTTCCGGCATTTGCGAGGGTCAACAATTTCTGGCATCCCGTTCAGATTAAGCATATAATTATTTTCACAAAATTTGAAATAATTACCCTAGCATATTGACTTGTATACTATAAATGTGAAACAATGAACCAACTATGCTAACCAAAATAACAAAAAGCCACAGCCACAGCAACAGTGTGTTCCTGTGGAAGTGAACTGCTGGTTAAAATACTGTTAAGCTTTGACCTGAGCTTGCGCGCATTACTTCAACATTCTCAGCCCAGGCCCGTCCAGAGCCCGGTGATTTCTTTGAAGTTGAGGCCAGGCCAAGGTCTGGCCCAGGCCCGGCCCATGGCCCATAGGGCCAGCCCGGCCCGTGCCGAACACTGGACTTTGTGCCAATAACTTGCAATGAATGGACGACACAGGCGCGAAAATATCAAAATATGGCGAGTTAATCGTGCTGAAACTTGTGTTTAAATATGGAGAAAAGAAAGCCAATAACTTGTAAGTTATGGACAAATTATTTTCCTATATCGTTACACGAGAAGTCCGCCCTTAATGGGATACTGCCACCTCTGGAGGATTTATGAAAAGCAACTTAACCCTATTCCCTGCAGGCGGCCAAAATTACGTTAACATGCGGGGGGGGGGGGGCAGATTCTGCCCCCCCCCCCCAGAGATCTCGAGAACCGCTCGGTCGATTTCGATGGGGGAAAACGGCATTCGATTCGTCATGACAATATCTTTCTTTTAAGGGCCCGACATTTTTTTCCTTCTTCAAAAATGGGGGGCCAAGGGGAACAAAAATACGAACATTTGGGGTGTTTTTTTTTAAAGGTCATTGCAGCCATGTGGTTTGACCGATTTTCATGCCCAAACGTTTTTGAGCTTCAAATGTACTGGTCTTCAATATATAGAAAAATACATTTAAAAACAAAATCATAGGCGTAATCAGGGGATGTAAAATGGGAGCCATTTTCTGATTTTAAAAAAAGTGATGTTCGTGATTGTTTGGGACGACATGAATGTCATATATGGGCATTACTTGCTGTATTTTTTAAAATTTAATATATTGAGCATAGGCGGATCCAGGAAAACAACGTGGGGAGCAACATGCGAGTAACGCTTTTATCATCTTACTAATTTGAAGTTGGACCTAATTTGAGGGAGGGTATCGCCTCTCATTGTGTGTACCTGAGTGCGCCTCTGCCAAAAACATGTACAATCCCAGTATGTATTATGCATATTGCATTGGAAATGTTTCTGACGCATTTATTGCACCGCAAACTACGAAGGAAGTATGCGCCGCACAACCGCATTCGTAACACCCTCCCCAAAAGAGGAGCCTGGCACCGCCTCTGCTGGCCCGATTTTTTCTTCAAAATTTTGACACAACACGTGCTATTTAAAGTTGGGAAAAGTCACAAAGTTTCAAGACGCTAGGCCTAACGGTTTAGAAGCGGCAAGTGAAAAACCACCGGAGGGCAGAGTCTGCCCCTCGCAGGGAATAGGGTTAAATTAATGGTGGGGATCAACAATCGTGTATGCTTAAGCTCAAACTTGCTCCTGCAGCACCTAAAGTAGGGTATCGGCAATGTTTGTGTTATCTCTGACTCCAAAACGTTGTTCCCAGCTGTGCTTAGTAGGTACATGATGACCGCTCTCATTCAGTTTGGCTGTGAAATTGCCGCCCGCCCAAAGCCGAAGCGTCCGAATTCGCCGAGACTTGACCTTGAAAAGTCTATCTGTGTTATAAGGTATTGGTCACAAATCTCCTACGGCCCCAAAGTCGAGCCATATCCATTCTTGCTGTTTTATTCATGTTTTATTATGAAAGAGGCTAAGGTTGTTGAAAATATAATTAACTGTATACGCATTTTTATTTTAAAGTGCACTGACGGAATGGTGATGTTGAGTTTGCAATATTCAAAAGCAAATCATAGTCCGCAAAGAAGTGATTCTAAATAGTGATGAGGCGACTCCAATTTTACGAATGCGTGCCAATCATGAGTGGTGCAAATTTATTGTTTGATCCAATGGGGGGGGGGGGGGGAGTTTCGGGAACCAAATTTTGCAGGTGAAATCGGACACGCTTAATCTACCGATACACCCCAAAAACTTCATATTGGCCTGCGAGATGGCAATATCCCTTTAACGGGCTGCGGTGGCAGTATAAGCGCGAAATTGCACATGCAAAACATTGCACTAGATTTATCAGAAGCGTGGGGAAGTAGGTATAAAGTAAAGTGTGTTCAAATGCAACACCATCACTAGCACTGCGCCTTCGGCGATGAAGGAGCGGTCAGAGGAGTTATTGTGCTATTATAACAACACTAATTAGTTATTATTGTATTGTGTGGTATTGTGTACAATAGCTCATACAGCGAGATGGCTCACGTGTGTAGAGCGACGTGGCCAGCGGTCGCGACCGCACCCACTGGCCGCTCGGTGGCAGCGGCTGCCTATGATCAAATAAGGTCAATATGTGGGGAGAACCGTGCCGGGCGTGGCGACGAAGCAATCTTCGACTCATCGTTCCGCCAGTGAACGAGAATTGCGCGATTGGATGAGAGAGATCAGGATTCAGGGTCACACAACAATTCTGCTTAGCAGAGAAATGGAACCCTGATCACAACACTCCATTTAAAGAATCGCACCAAGAACATAATAATAATGCGCGGATATACTGTCACAGTTGAGTGTGCCTGGTTCAGGCTAACCTTGACTTCAGCGGTACACGAGGTGTGTGAAGAGCGATGATGCGTGTTTTTGCGTCCTAAGCAAATTTAGTGTCATTTTACGTCGGATGAAACGGCGAAACCTGTCTATGCATTCCAACATGGAGGAAGCTTACATTCCACATAAATGGTATATCTTCTGGGATCATGAAGAGCTAAACAAAATAAAACAGCTTTATCGTCGAGAGCTGGGATTCTGTCGTAAATGAGTTCGAGTCACATATACATACACCAATAGGTGCACGAGGACGGTACAAAAAATGCAAGCGCGCGATCGATCTGTCCATTTAAATTATGTTCGTAACAATGTCCATCTGTGTAGCTCAGTCGGTAGAATGATGGGCTGAAAACTCACTACCCTTGTCAAGGTGGGTTCGATTCGCTTCGGCGCTTGGTATTTGTTCCTGCCCGTCGTCTCCTTCGGTCGTTTGGAGAAGCATTTAACGGGTCAGACGAAACCATGAACTGGGCGGAGCGTGCTGGAACTTGTGACTTTGGAGAACGCTGCAGACTTTGGCCGCTAGATTCCACCGATGACTTGGAATTTCTCGATTGGATGCTGCAGCTCAGGGTGCACGCCCGAAGATATTCCTAAGATATTAGATATTGGATATTATAGTGAAGGGCTGTCCCAAGACTACACACAACAACAATATCGTTCATTTCCAATATTATCCCGAGTTGCGATGACGCCTCTGGTCTGAGGATGTGCCGTACTATGTCTATTAGGTTGTGTCTTCAATCACAGAACATGCTCTTCACCCACTTGTATGGTGCCCCAGGCAGTACCTATGTGATATTATTATTTTGTCCACAAAAATTAGAACTCATCCTGCCGTCAGCAAAAACGAAACGCGAATATCGACTAGAGCGCTCCTAGCGGCCACTGCCGGAACTAACCATTCTCTCTATGAATTCCTTAATAACTTGTGTATCAAAAACGATAGATATGCGAAACTTGCACAATTTGTGCACAATACTCGGTCATATGTTCCTCTAAAAGTTAATGACTTAACTTCAAAGTCTTCTAAAATTATCTGAGCTCAATCATGGCACTAAGTCGGTTTCATGGTCGATGAACATTTAGCCGTGTGCTACCCTGAGTTAATTAAGTACCGTAAGATATGCTGAGCCACCATGCAACATGTAACTAATGACCACTTACACTGTTCATATTGTATATCTTTAATTTTGTATTTATATTATCTGATATGATGTCATACAGTCGTTCGGACTATTGTATACATTCGCATGACGCATCCCCGCCCACTAACTCTCACACAGAGGCGGTGGCAGCTATCCAGGGATGGGGGGTCCACACAGTGGCGTACCGAGTATCAGGTCATGCAGGTCATGACCTGGTCCTTTGGACCCGAGGCGCCCATGCAAAGCTGGCGCCCCTCCGATCAGTCACGACGCCCCTCTGGCCAGTGACGGCGCCACTCCGGCCAGTGAGGACGCTCCCCCGGCCAGCGACGGCACTCTTGCGGCCAGTGACGGCGCCCCTAGTCAGTGAGGGCGTCCCCTGCCATAGACGGCGCCCCTCCGACCAGTGACGGCACCCCCTCTCCCTGGCCAGTGACCACGCCTCTCTGGCTAGTGACGGCGCCCCTCCGACTAGTGACTGCCCCTCTTCGGCGAGTGACGGCGCCCCTCCGACCAGTGACTCTCCTTCCGCACGGTGCGGAAGGTGAGGCGCCGCCCCCCCCCCCCCTGACAAATTTCGCCAATATTGGTTGCGTCCCTGTCGATCGGGTGACGCCCCTCAAGACAATGACCTGGTCCTTTGAGTATTTCTGCGTACGCCACTGATGGGGGAATAATATTTGTATCCGATTCTTACCATGTAACAGTTATAGGAATAACGCTCAGGATGGGGAGGGGGCAATCTTCCCCAATTCTCCCTGCTTCCGCAGCCAAATACTCACAAGTGTTTCCTTCCAATGGCGGCGGAAGTGAGGGGGAGGGGCAGCGAGGCGACCGTCCTCCGAATGCCTTGAACATTAGGCTCATGGCTGTCGCATGGTAAAAATCGGGGTAAAAGGACGATTTGACCCGCATCTGTGAAGGGCTTCCGCTTCCCCTGGCTTCATTGTCCTCCTCTTCGCCCATGTCGCCCCCACGCAAGGCGAAGCGGGCCAATCTATGTGTGTCGGTGCGTCCGATATCCCTAGGAAACCTGGATGATCTTCACCGTTGCAGACTGTCGGGTGAATCTCTCAGTCCAGGGTCCGCGCCCCAACGCCAGCAGCTGGCCATCGCTTGGGGTGCACATTCCAGTACAGGTGGGTCACACTGGCCGGCTCCCCGCACCGGGGCAGCAGTCTTCGGCCGCCAGGCCGATGTGGTGAAGATTGTCCCGCGTCAGCAGAGAGGTGCCCGTCCGAAGATGGGAGATCATCACCGCCTCCCGCCGCGGTAGGACGTAGTGTCTGGTGTACACTGAGAGAAAAAGACACTATGGGTCTTACCAGCCCCCTAGTAAAGCTCTTCTACCACCCAATATACCACTCTTCGAAGCCTGGTACTAATGGTAGTATTCAGTACTAGGGTCTCACCCATGGTAGAGACCCTCGTATGATCTGCCTTCTAGAGTGCCTACCAGGGGGCTCGCCCCTGAACCAGGCCCTGAACTACCCCCGCATTCGGCACACGCGCGACAAGCTGCCTACTAGATTGCTTACCAGGGGGCTCGCCCTTATACCAGACCTTTAACTACCCTCTGAATTCGACACACGCGGCAGCCATCTTGATTCGCAAGCAGAAACTGCATGCGTTCAAGTGCATTCAAACTGCGTTGGCGTAAGTGCGTGTTGCGTCAGTACGTGTGATGGAGGGGTGAAGTGTTAAGTTTCTCTGCATTGTACTTAATGCTTGTTGCTCTTTGTTAGTAGTGGCAGCCATATCGATTCGCAACTGCAGAGACTGCGTGCCGTGACTGCGGAAGTGGTCCACCGTGAGTGCGTGATACCTGTGTTGGAGGGGTGAGTGCTTACATGTTAACCCGCGAGTTACTGGGGTATATTTCATAACACGACTTACTGGGGGGGGGGGGGGGGCAGGTGCTATTTTTTGTCCTTCCTCGGATCTCCGGAACTACTGGACCGAATGTAAAAATTCAAACGGCATTCGATAGCCCTGGAAAATGTATCGAGGGAAACATAATATTGTTGATCTCGGGGTCACCGATGATATCACAGGTCAGGTCAAGTACAAAATGTTTGACCGTGTCAAAAGGTCTCGATGGATGGAATTGTCGCGCAAAAGTGCGATATTAAACGCATAAGCTGTCGATAAATCGGTATGATTCGTGTGTCTGACACTTCTAAGTACCTTTCTAAGCTGTTTATGACTTTGGGTCAGGTCAAGGTCATCCGAGGTCACGAGGTCAAACTGCAGATTACGGTCATTAGGCGTTGTAACACATGTTCATGGGTTTGTTTTTCGTCTAGAACGCGTAAAATGACCTTATAACATTGTTTGTTCCATATAAATAGAAGTAAAAAGCCAAAATGGAAATGCGTTTTTTATGCATAGTAATGCTGTGAGAGGTGGTCCGATTTTTGTCATTTAAAGGTCGTAACTCAGTCATTTTTAAAGATATCGACATCAAATCTGGTACACATATTCACCGCACACGTCACGATCACACATATTCCGGTTTTTGGATAATTCTGATTTTTTCTTGAAAATTTTGTAAAAACAAAAAATAAATGTATTAGGATTTCCCAAAATTTTGAATTGAAAAAACACTCAAAAATCTGAGATAGCAGTTTGATATCCTGGTCTATTGTAATTAATTTGATTTAAGACAATTGAGTTTATCTCAAACATCGTACCTTTGACAGCGTTTTCCGAAAACCATTATTTTGCAACAAAAACCGAAGAACATGACGTCACTCTGACATCATTCCCGGTTGACCTATCATAACCTCATATTTTTCCTTTTGCCAACATGTGTAGAATTGATGTGAGAGAAGGTACTGCAAGTTTGGTGACGAAACTGGATGTTCGTTTAGGAGTTATTGCAAAATAACGAGAGAGTGGGGGGGGGGGGGAAATAGCCCCCCCCCCCCAGTAACTCGCGGGTTAAGTTGCACTTTATGCTTGTTGCTCTTTGTTGTAGTGTATTAACTGCATTATGAACAGTTTTCATGGTATCATTTCCTAGTTAGATAGGTACGTATACAGGTATGAGGCAGATATATCATCTCCGAACTTTCAATTATTCTTGAACAATGTCAACAAACTTCCCAGGAAATTTGGGGTAGAGTTTGTTTTGCATGCGATTTTGTTATGCATGTGACACCTAAATCATGCACATTTTTATAGAATGAATCTTGTTGCAATACAGCAACCCAAGGGCGGATCCAGGGCGCCAATTGGTCATGGTCCCCAAAGGTTCTGAAACCGTGTTTTGCCCCTCGGGGCAAAACACGGTGATCGCCGGCTGGGGGGGGGGGGGGGGGGGGGGGTCCGAGCAGGCGATCAGCGCGTGTCTTCGCTGTAATAACTGTCATGTCGGATGTTTCAACTCGGTTTACTGTGCAAATATATCTCGTTCCGGAAAAATGCCTGTTGTTGAGATATTCGGGCGAAAAATAATCAACGCAAAAGCTGCAGTAACTGGTGGATATGTGGTAAGTAGGTAAGTGGGCTGGTAAGAAAGGGAATCCCCCTGGTAAGAGAGGTAGTACTATACCCCTAGTACCAGGGTTAGTAACCGTCGCTGAACCCTGGTATTTGCGGGTAGTAAGCGTGACTACCCCGTCGTAACCGGGCTAGTAAGCGTGACGACCTCCTCGTAACCGGGCTAGTAAGCGTGACTACCCCCGTCGTAACCGGGCTAGTAAGCGTACTACCCCCTCGTAACCGGGCTAGTAGGCGTGACTACCCCTGTCGTAACCGGGCTAGTACGCGTACTACCCCCTCGTAACTGGGCTAGTAAGCGTGACTATCCCCGTCGTAACCGGGCTAGTAAGCTTTGACTAGCTCATGGTTTTCGGGCTGGTAAATTTTACCAGGTCCCTAGTAAAACTGGTGGTAATACCCCTGGTACGTTTTACTGGGGGTGGTTAGTAAAAACCTCGTAATTTTTGACACTAGCCCAAAACTAACCACCCCTAGTAACGTTTTATATCAGTGTAGGTGCTGGGTGCGGACGCAGCCGCGGCCTTCCAGTCGTGGCGCTCGTGGCGGGCGATGGTGGATAGGGCGCATGCTAAGTTGTTGCTGTTGTTATTGTTGTTGGGATTCCTCTACCGGCTAGGAACCGGTCCTAACTGTGCGGCTCTGGAGGGACCTGACGGCGGCTGCCAGGGCCGCCACCAGGACATCGCACCTCAGCTTTTCCAGTCTGGGCGTAATCGTGTTTAGCGGACGAAGCCGGACCCATAGCAGGGACGGACTATACTCTGGGGTGTCAGCCTCGTCCCCGCAGATGCGGCACCAGCCCGCCTCCCACCTGCAGCTGAATGAACCGAACTGCACTGCCGGGCAGGGTTCCTGCCAACACGATAAAGATATTGGACCGACCCGGCCAGTGCAGTGGCCCGCTCGTGGTTGGTGGGCGTTAGCCGCCGCGGCCCTGTCCAGACCAGTCCAGGGCGGCGGCGTGCGCGTGCCCATCAAAGAACGGTGCCAACTCTGCACAAACTTGCGGTGGAGCCCGCCTCCTGGAGGAGGTCGTCTGTCAAATCGGATTTCGAGGTGAGAGGTGCGATCCATCCGGCCCTCCGTTGCCTCCCGACAAGCGGCCCAGAACACCAAATGGGCTCCACTGTTCTCTCTCCGAGAAGCACCTGAGCGCGACCATCCGACCCCCCCCCCCGCGCTGTCGCCCGGCATTGGCCAGGTCGAAAGCCGCGTCTTACTAGTCAGCGGCGGCCGCCCCTCCAGACACAGGGCCGCGGTGTTGGTACCGCGGTCTGCGAACGCAGATAGATCCGCGAACGTAGGTAGATTTACGCCACACGATGATGTCGCCACGTTCAGACCAAGATGGGCGGCATTAATAGAGTAGAGCGCCAGCGGCTCCGCCGGTATCCCACCCGCCCACACCAGCCTCATCCGCCAGCTTCTGGCCCCACGGCCTCAAGCAGGGTCTGTATTGGAGTACCACGCACTCGTCTGCAGGCTTCAGTGGTGGTCTGGCGGGCTCCATGGGCTCCTAGCATGCCCTGTTTTATGTCATGTATGCCCGGAGCAGCAGAAGAGAGCGGCTGATCTATACAGTGGTACTCGGTGCCGGCCAGCTGCAGCGTCCGAAGTGACAGCGTGGGAGCTCATCTTTGGCCAGCATGACGTCTATCTTAGTCAATCGCAAGCAGCCAGTGATGATGCAGGCGGTCTTTTCTGTTCAGACATTATATACGCTCCTTTACTGTCGGCACTTCAGCACTAACACATCTCGGCACGGGTGGAGTTTCCTATTCAAATGGTAGGGCGACTGCCCCACCAACTATGTGTTTTGCCCTACCAACTTTTGTCAGATTTGAAGGTTTCCTGGCGTTGAAATGGCCATTTTTCACCTGAACAATTGAAAGCAACCAGCAGCCTATATGCCATTTTGCCCCACCAACTTTTTTCTGAAAAGCTCCAGCCATGCATCTCGGTAGCTTGATGTGCGGCTGTGCCTAGTTCTTTTCACCGTTTTTTTTTTCTCACGGAAACCGAGCGCACAGATAGGTGAGAACGTGCATTCGCATAAACACCAGTATGCGTAAGCAATTGTGCACCGAGAGGTAGGTGTAGCACAGCACTGAATGTCTGGAAATAAGTCGTAGCTCAAGGATAAACAGTGTTTACCATGTTTAACCCTCGCCCTACGGGAGCTTTTTCACCTTCGCCCTACGGGGGTCCTAAAAAGACCCCCTGTTAACTTCCAAGCCAAGCAACATAGAGCAACGCGGTAAGAACCAACATGTTGCCTGTCATGTTGGGAATATAACGGTATGCCATTTTTAGGTTTCGGGTCAACGAGTGACCTTCCAGGTCAAGTGAATGACCTCGATCGACCACGTCCAGAACAGCGATTTTGCTAGTCAGAAAACCTCAAAATGAGAAATTGATAAATGTAAATAAAAAGGCATGTTCCTAGACCAGTTTTGTCTCAGAAGTAAAGAAAAAGGTAATTATTTATTCGTATCTAATAAAAAAAAATCCAAAAAAGTTATTAAAAAAGACGTCATGAATTCCTTACACTTAGAGAGCCTCAGTCTCAGAGCTCAGTCAAAAATAGAGATATTCCTTTGAAATTTGGTTTGAGTATTGTCCATACTCAGTTGTCTCACATATATTCCGATTTTTCAACATCTTTGAAAATTTTGATTTTAGGGTGATGTTTCCCAAAAAAATCAGTTTTTGTTCATTTTGGGGATCAAAATCCCAAAATTTCGCAAATCTGAGATTGCCATTTTAAAGAAAATGAAATTTCATATCTTTTCTTACTTGCGTTTACAATTTCCTTCAAAACTCTGTTCTCTACGATTTTTCAAACATTTATCGTTTTTCCACCAACATGACGTCATCAAAACATCATTATTTCCCCCCCCCCCCAAAAAAAAATCCCACCAATTTAAAAGAAATTTGTACAGCATACGAATAATTGTTGTATACTTAGCTACTAAAATTTCAGAAATATGCGCCGCATGTCTAAAATGTTATGCAAGAAAAACCGCAGGGGGGGGGGGTGTATTAGGACCCCCCGTAGGGCGAGGGTTAACCCTCGCCCTACGGGGGGGGGGGGGGGCGACAGACCCCCTGAGGTTTTTCTTGAATAACCTTTTACATATGCGGCGCATCGTGCTGAAATTTTCGGTAGCTGAGTTTACAACAATTATACGTACGCTGTAAAGAAAAAATTGGTTAAGTATTTTGGGAGATAAACATGTTTTGATGTCATGCTGGTGGAAAAACGATAAATATTTGCAAAATGGTATAAAACAGAGTTTTAAAGGAAATTGCCAACGCAATTCACCAAAGATACAAAATGGCATTCTCTTTAAAATGACAATCTCGGATTTTCAAAATTTGGGGTTTTGCCCCTAAAATAAAAAAAAACTTTTTTTTAAATCCCGCACAAAATCAAAATTTTCAAAGATGTTAGAAAAACCGGAATATATGTGAGAGAACTGAGTATGGACAATACCTATACCAAATGTCAAAGCAATATCTTCATTTTTGACTGAGTGATGGCTCCCAAGTGTAAGAAACTGATGACGTCATTTTTTTAATAACTTCATTTGACTTTTTTGACAAGATGCGAACACATAATTACATTTTCTGTATTTCTGTGACAAAACTGGTCTAGGAACATGCCTTTTTATTTACATTTATCAATTTCTCATTTTGAGGTTTTCTGAAGAGCAAACTCTCTGTTCTGGACGTGGTAAATCCGAGGTAAATCGCTTGACCTGGAAGGTCACCCGTTGACCTGAAACCTAACAATCGCATACTGTTAGATTCATCTCATGACAGGCAACATGCTGGTTCTTACCGCATTGCTCTAAGTTGCTTGGTTTGGAAGCTAACAAGGGGGCCTGTCAGCGTATGTAGGGCGAAGATGAAAAAAGCTCCCGTAGGGTGAGAGTTAATACGATGTTTATTACACCAGCAATGTTACTTCCCAAAACGTAGCGAAACATATTAAGATTTGGTGTTAGCTTCCTCTTACTTTGAATACATGCAAATTTAAAGTATTGTTTGCGGTAATTTCAGAGTTAAAAGAAGATAAACGTGTCACAGCTAGATCAAACAGCTCAATGTGAGCACAAATAAGTAAAACAAAACATTTAACGACTTATAAGAACGACGAAGAATGGCATGGCAGCGCTCATTATTGCTCGTTATTGTGAACCTAAACGGCAGGATGAGTTTGGATTTGTCGTCACAATTGGCTATACAACTTGCTATGATTTATTGAGTTCAGCGAGTGTATTTTAAATAGGATTTTCGAAGACTCATTCATTAACTTTTTGGGGAGGGGTGAGTCGCACCAGCATATCTTATTTTATGTTTATTAGACATATCCTATGAATCAAATCATAACTTATATTCTATTGCCAAAACACAATATTGACGTCCCTTTTAGTTGAGTTGTTGTGATATGCTGTAACTTTGCTGTTAACATATCGTATATTCACAAATATAGCAGAATTATGGATTCATTATATAGAAGCGTGCCCTTCGCTGTGCCGTTTGACTCAGACCTGAAACACGTGATGCACATCTGGTGTTGCATATATACCTCGTGAGATGGGACCGAGGGCTAGGTGTCTGCATTCCGCTTCAGGCCAGCCTGTTTTCCTAGGCATTGCTCAGTCTTCAACTCGTGAGCTGGCTTGTCCAACGGTGTCAGATTAAAGCATTCCACTGCAGATGCAAAGCTTATTGTAAGTTCCAATCCCGTGTGAAGTTAAATCCAGTGCCCTGCAAAGTTAGTTTTAGCCGAAATGCCTCGCAATCCGCATACATATATATATATATATATATATATATATATATATATATATATATATATATATATATATATATATATATATATATATATATATATATATATATATATATATATATATATATATATATATATATATATACCCCAGTCGTTAACTACCCAGCGTTAACTAGCATGGGACCCCCAGTCGTTAACTAGCATGGGACCCTAAATTAAAGTGTCTTGGGTTCGCGGCCTGCTTGGTACGGACTTTTGTGGCGCGACTGTTTTGTACCGCGGACTCGCGTGTGTCGAACCCACCGCGCTCTGATTGTTTTATGACCCGCGACACATGACCTGAGGTGAGGTCAGGTGCGTGCCGGGGATGAGTGTCAGTTGGTGGACGGCGACGTTCGGGAGAGCTGTTTCGACACGGTGCTGCTGGTGCGGTGAGTGGAGCCGTCGGTGTCCTGTGGCCTGTGTGTGGCCTGTGTCTGTGTCGGCCGGCTGGTAGGGAGCTGGTGGCAGTGGCGCACGCAGGATGCCATTGCGGGGGGGTCAGAGCCCTAAGAGCGGGCCCCTTGTGTGCGGTCCCCCACCCGTGTTTTAGAAAACTTCGCGGATTTCGGTCACTTGTTTCTTAGCGGCCCCCTACAGCATGGGATCTGAGACATGCTAATTGTCTTGTCAATGCCGTGTAAGGTGCACAGGTGAAAAAAAGTGTCAGCCTGTCACCGACGGAGGGTCAGGCTGACTCATTTTTTTGCCATTTTTCACCATTGCATTAATACAATTTTGTTAGTCATGACGGTCAAAAGAAGGCTCTTTAAAGTCATTTTTAACAATAAACAAGCCTATGTCGGTGCCAACACAAAATAATATGCCATAGGCCACATGTAAGTTATTCGGTAACATCCTAAAACATAAGTAAATTGTTATTTCTTACTTCTTACAAAAAAAAGCCGACCAACGCATTCGACATGATTAAAAACTACTTTGAAACTAATTTGTAAACCCGAACTTCAAAACGTTGACATCATTAAGCTTCCCCATGACTCCAGACCAACAACGGTGATAGTAACCTTGAACCTTGATTTGATTGCCCGGCCGCGACGGGGACGCCAGCCCCACCGTTACCCAGCGACGGTGACGCCAGCCCCACCGTTACCGGACAGAGCAACTACCAATTGTCTTACCTGGTGTTGTCTGCAGTGGTGCAGATACATCTTCAGTCTCATTGCTTCCATGCCTTATCAAGTGCTCAAAAGCACCTCCAACACCAAATGCTTTGTTTCTTAATTTAAGGGGCAATCCAGGATGCTTGGCCTTGTTATGTCGCTTAACATTTTTGTACTCGCCCTCGTAAGAACAGCGGCCACAAGCTTGATGCCGTCTATTTGGTGGGAGCTTTGTTTCTTCCTCGTGAGTTCTTTGTTTTTTCACTTTGGCCATCTTTAGCTTTTCACAATCAGGCTATCAAAAAAAAACGAATTTAAGCAATACACACTTAAGCCCAGGCTCCACTATGCGTGATAGTACGCAAAGTACGCACGGTTTTTGCAAGTTTGCGTCTTTTGCGTAGTCTAAAAATGTTCAGCTGATAGAAAATGCATTGACTGAGCTACACTGGAACAGTACGCAAAGTACGCATGAACTATCACGCAAACTTACAAAAGACGTAGCACGGAAGTACGCAACTCTGCAAAAGACGCAAGTGCGCAAGTACGCAAGTACGCAAAAAAGTTCAGAGTTTTGAACTTTTTTCCGGTTTTTGCAAGATTACGTAGTCTGAGACAGTTGGTGGCGCATCGCCGGCAATCTGTATTGTCAATAACTCTTGATATAATATAGATAGAGACGTGCGAATGGCACCAATGTGTTTGTCTCGTCCAGATGCATCGCCCCAAATGCAACATGACATACCTGTGTCACCAAATGACATTGACCTGAGGTCAAATTTTGAAGTTGACTTAACCAGGACACCATTAATATTTTTCGAAGCGTATTGACGGGACAAACACGATGGTGTCAAAATTATTGCTCTATGTGCAACCGATACAAAGTTATTCACGATTTTGTGTTCCCTGACTACTTTCCCTGACTACTTTTAAGCCTGAGTACTCAAGCACTGATGCGTATTCATCAAAAGGATCAGTCTCATTACCATTTCAACACTATACTACGCAAATCCCGGACGGTGTCAAAAGAACGGTACGCAAAAGACGCAAACTTGCAAAAACCGTGCGTACTTTCCACGCACAGTGGAGCCTGGGCTTTATACCACTCATACACAATCCACAGCTGTAACTCTTCAACGTGTTTATCCCAAACACAATTCAAAAAGCCCCGCTTAAGATCCACAGTTAATTATCAATTCAATCGAAGGTCTTGTCCGTCAGCACAATTGGTCTACTTGCTAGAAAAGAGCGACCGCACTTATAAGTATTGAGGTATTGGCGATTCATTATGCGAGTCTCTGTTTCAATACAGCCCGATCAGCTGCTGCCCTATTCTCATATACAAATAATTGTTTAGCTAAATTCACATGTAAATACCATTTATACGGTGTTTACTTAGCTAAAAAGTGGTAAAATTAATGGTAATTATTGTTAAAATACAGTCAGTTGGTGTATTCAAACCTGTGACGTCACTATAACACCGAAGGAGTCGAGAGAAAAAAAAAACAAGCAGCGCAAGCACCGAAATTGCCGCAAACCCATACAACAGCACCACAATTGCCACGGACCCACCAGACCCAGCGACAAACTCACTACTCGGGCTCCGTTTACAAAAGCCAGCAGGATTCCCGGAGGTCAGTGGAAGCTGCAGATAAATTACAACACGTACTGATTAGACAGCCGGGAATGGGGCACGAGTTATGCCTGACAAGTTACTGTGAGTTGCTAGTAAGACCAAATGAGTACGGTTGTGGTCAATTTTGTTTTGAGAAGTTTTGTCTCTGAAAATGCATCAAGCCGTAAGCGGGCTGACTCACCGCGCACCTTCCGCTGTCACCGACGTACGTAGGCGAGCAGGAGCTTTTTCACCTCTGGTAAGGTGACTGCGTGTGCTACTGATGTGCGAATTTTAGGTGCGTGTGCTACTAATGTGCTGTACAACTGTCGAGAGTTAACGAAATGAGGACTATGACAACACGCAGTAGTGGTGAACCGATACGGTATTTTCGTAATAGGTATGTGTGATCAGTTGGGGCGATACATGGCTGATTTTTACAACAGGCAGCATCGCGACAAATGTGGAGACGGTCTCGCACATGACTTGGGAAGGCATAACCAACGGATCCAGGGTCAGATGTCAACCAGTTGCTGCATAGCTGTCCGGAAGCTGCGCACAAGCTTTCTGGAATTTGGTCAAAATGAGAGAAGCACGGGGAACAGAGCGCGTCAAAAATGTCAAACTGTCGTAATAACTAGAGATGCTTTTTTTGTGGGGAGGAGATTTGCTACCCATTGTCTTTGGTGGGCTTGGATACTCAAAATCATCGGTCCCTAGTTTGAGCCCTTCATTGAATGTGAATCCCCATGGAACCCATGGAACGGGATGGAAATGGGTGGGAATGGAGTCATTTTGTTTTAATGTAACGGGTTGGAACGGGTTTGGACAGACCATATAATTTTTTAGCACCACAAAAAGTGAAATATGCTGAAACGGGTGGGAATGGGAGCCCCATCAATTATGAATTCGGATTGGAACGGGTTTGGGTCTGGCTGAATGGGCTGGAACGGGATGGGGTCTGAAAAAGTGTCCCATGAAGTGCTCTAGTCCCTAGGTACCTACATACATACATATTGACGATGAAACGTAACATGTGCCAAATAGCGAAGCATTTTATTTCATCAGTGAAATTGCGTGTTACAATATTATTTGGTTACGCCCATATATATGTTTGAGATGCTTATACGCAAATTGTAGTGTAGATAGAAATCGCGTTTACACGGGACTTTATATTCTCTAGGCATGAGGGAATTATCTCTTCGGAAATTGAGGCAATTTTAGAAATTGGGCCAAATTATCGCTCTTTTTCTTTCTAACCTTTCCGATTAATGTCCTCTACAAGTTTAAAAGTCCCAGCCTTTGGACGTCAAAGTCCCGTATAAACTACGCTAGGCTACGTTCGCGAACGTAATAGTAATTATCCCTGGAGACGCTCGAGGGCGGGAACGTTTTTTACCCCTCCCCCTTGTTTTTTTCGCCATAATTAGAAAACGCATAGAGATATCGACTTGAAACTTTCAGCAACTTGAAATGAATAGCTAAGCCACGTTTTGGCAAAAATGGGTCCCGGCCAGGTCAGGTCAGGTCAGGTAAAATGACATGACCACCAAACAACTTATAGGTAGCACCACCGGCACAGTGTTTAATCGAGCGACATGAAACTCATGGCACGTCATGAGGTCATTAGGGACTACAATATCTCGGATTTTCTATATCGGTGACCTAAGGTCAAGTTATAATCGTGACCTTTTCAATGTAACCCTATAGGGAAAAGCAAAAAAACGCATATTTATCCGTTGTACACAGACTGGTTATTGATTCACCTTTTTGGAAGGATTCAATCACGATTCATTTTGGCATATGAATGATTCAGTCACCGTTTGATTCATGGATAACCATTTTGAGAAATTATTATTACCGATTCAAATATTTTTTTTGGTATCAAATCAGGTTTGATTCACCATTGAAATAGTATCATAGCACAGTCTATTTTATTCAATCAGCCTGTTTTATATGCGGGTTTTGATTCAATCATGATTCATGAATACACAAATCTGGTGGTGAATCGATTCTTCTTTGATTCAAGGGATTTTGATTGAATTATTCCAATCGATTCAATCAGAGTTGAATCAATAACCAGTCTGGTTGTAAAGGGATAAATTGAGTTCATGTTTGTTTTCTAGACACTAGTTGTGGCCAGAGACTAGACCTGGACGGGCCTCATATCACGCCTCTGCCAGCACCGGGGCCCTGTCTTGATCGGGCCCCTACCAGGAACGGGCTCCTACCAGGAACGGGCTCCTACCAGGAACGGGCTCCTACCAGGAACGGGCCCCTATCAGGAAGGAGCCTGTATCAAGCAATATGCAAGGAGCGGGCCCTGTTGTGTCTGGGCCCTCGTCCTGACCGGCCCCCATATCACGCCTTTGCCAGCACCGGACCCCTGCCTCGATCGGACATGACCAAGACCGGGCCCCTACCAGAAAAGGGCCCGTATCAAAAATATATCAGGACCGCGCCCTGTTGTGACCGGGCCCTCGTCCCGACCGGCCCCCATATCACGCCTTTGCCAGCACCGGACCCCTGCCTCGATGGGGCCTGACCAAGACCGGGCCCCATATTACGCCTTTGCCAGCACCGGGCCCCTGCTTCGATCAGGCCTTACCAAGATCGGGTCCCTGCCAAGTATGGGCCAGAATACGGGTCCTTTTGATGCGGGCCCCTCATAAATTTCGGGGGGGGGGGGGTCAGCTACCACTTTGACCCCCCTGCGTGCGTCACTGGCTGGTGGGTTCAGCTGGTTGAACTCCGGTGGGTTCAGCTGGTTGAACTCCGAGCACTGCTGTCGTGCCGACTGGACCCGCCATCCTGTTAAGGCACCCTGTCGTTTGGAGCCCGTGCTGCAGCCTGTCTCGGCGGTGTCACCAGGGGTGTTTTCCCAATGGCGCTGCCGTGCCGACATTGACGGGGAGTATGGCCGTCAAGTGAATCGGAATGGCAAACTTTTGGTGGGTTGAATATGTCAATGTTTACTGGGGTCTGGAGAGGTACTTTAAAAAACCAATAGAGACCGCGCGTGGCATTGCTTGATATATGTGTTGTATTGGTCAGTGGCCAAACTATTGATTTTTCTCTTTAAATTAGAGTTGCCTTGCATAGTGACATTTCCTGCACCAATTTAGCAAAAGAGAACATGTTGAACACCAGTCATCTTCATTTGATTCTGGATTTCGTGATTTTCACCAGTCGTTTTTGTGTAGTCTATTTTCGACGGCACTATCAATCGATAATTTGCCGACGGCAATGGACTCACTTGGTATGCGCAATATGTAAACCAGGCGCTGTGACTGTACTTGTTTCGAGATTGAAAACGATTACTTGAACATACATGCACGATCTTGGAATGTGCGCACCATCTTCACAAGTTTTACCACGCATCATCAGCGATCGTGGCTCCCTGCGTCTATGCAGCGGTACGCCTCCATTCAAACATACCTCCCAGCACCCACCCCGTCCAGACCCTCGCCGCGAGCTCAGCCCTCCCGTGCGACTTGCCGCCCTGCACACTGCACAGCAGGACTGGTGCAGACTCCGTCCGTGGCCGGCTCTCCGGTCTCCACCTCGCTCGCGTCACTGCGTCACTGGTGACGCGTCACTCGCTCGCTTCACTGCAGGTCGGCCGCGTGGCAGAGCCACACACAATTGAACGGGGCACGCGGGCGCGGCGGACGGGCGGACGGCCGGGCGGACCGGGCGGACGCGGGCGGACGCGGGCGGACCGGGCGGACCGGGCGGACGCGGGCGGACGCGGGCGGACCGGGCGGACCGGGCGGACCGGGCGGACCGGGCGGACGCGGACGGACCGGGCGGACCGGGCGGACTGGGCGGACGCGGGCGGACGCGGGCGGACCGGGCGGACGCGGGCGGACCGGGCGGACCGGGCGGACCGGGCGGACGCGGACGGACCAGGCGGACCGGGCGGACCGGGCGGACGCGGGCGGACAGCAGAGGCTCTGAGGCTCAGCGCAGGACTAATCTGTCGGCCACGCAGCACGGTAAATCACCACAGAGCGCACCACGGGGGCGCCAGGTGACGGCAGGGGGGCAGGGAGGGCGCTCAGAGACACCATTCCACCACACCGCAGACGGCAGTCACGGAGTCACGGAGTCACGGGGTTGCGGAGTCACGGAGTCACGGAGTCACGGAGTCACGGAGTCACGGAGTCACGGGGTCACGGGGTCGCGGAGTCACGGAGTCGCGGAGTCATGGAGTCATATAGTCACGGAGTCACGGAGTCACGGAGTCGCTGAGTCATGGAGCCATATAGTCACGGAGTCGCGCAGTCACGGAATCATATAGTCACGGAGTCACGGAATCACGGAGTCGCGGAGTCACGGAGTCACGGAGTCACGGAGACACGGAGTCACGGAGTCACGGAGTCACGGAGTCACGGAGTCACGGAGTCGCGGAGTCATGGAGTCATATAGTCACGGAGTCACGGAGTCACGGAGTCGCTGAGTCATGGAGTCATATAGTCACGGAGTCACGGAGTCGCGCAGTCATGGAGTCATATAGTCACGGAGTCACGGAGTCACGGAGTCGCGGAGTCATTGAGTCATATAGTCACGGAGTCACGGAGTCGCGGGGTCACGGAGTCACGGGGCCATGGAGTCACGAAGTCACGGAGTCACGGAGTCACGGAGTCGCGGGGTCATGTAGTCATGGAGACAGTGGCGTCATGGAGTCACGGCGTCACGGAGTCGCAGAGTCGCGGAGTCGCGGAGTCGCGGAGTCACGGAGTCATGGAGTTACGGAGTCACGGAGTCGCGGGGTTGCGGAGTCACGGGGTCACGGGGTCACGGAGTTGTGTAGTCGCGGAGTCGCGGAGTCGCGGAGTCGCGGAGTCACGGAGTCATGGAGTCACGGAGTCATGGAGTCACTGAGTCACGGAGTCGCTGAGTCATTGAGTCATATAGTCACGGAGTCACGGAGTCGCGGGGTCATGTAGTCATGGAGACAGTGGCGTCATGGAGTCACGGCGTCACGGAGTCGCGGAGTCCCGGAGTCGCGGAGTCGCGGAGTCACGGAGTCATGGAGTTACGGAGTCACGGAGTCGCGGGGTTGCGGAGTCACGGAGTCACGGGGTCACGGAGTTGTGTAGTCGCGAAGTCGCGGAGTCACGGAGTCGCGGAGTCACGGAGTCGCGGAGTCACGGAGTCATGGAGTCACGGAGTCATGGAGTCATATAGTCACGGAGTCACGGAGTCACGGAGTCGCGGAGTCATTGAGTCATATAGTCACGGAGTCACGGAGTCGCGGAGTCGCGGAGTCGCGGAGTCACGGAGTCATGGAGTCACGGAGTCATGGAGTCACGGAGTCATGGAGTCACGGATTCACGGAGTCATGGAGTCATTGAGTCATATAGTCACGGAGTCACGGAGTCGCGGAGTCGCGGAGTCACGGAGTCATGGAGTCACTGAGTCATGGAGTCACGGAGTCACGGAGTCATGGAGTCACGGAGTCACCGGAGTCACGGAGTCACGGAGTCGCCGGAGTCACGGAGTCATGGAGTCACGGAGTCACGGAGTCACGGAGTCTTCCGCCAACACCGACAGTCACGAGAGTCGTGAGAGTCAAGAATCGTGGCAGTCATGAAATATTATACCAACACCGACACGGCTAGCTTGCAGAAGCCCAGTAAGAAGTGGCAGAAGAACCAGTTCGACTGGGGATGACAGCAGCGGTAGCAGCAGCAGCAGCAACAGTGTCGGCGACGATGGTGGCGGTGTCGGTGGCTGTGGCGTTGGTGGCGGCGGAGACGGTGGCGGAGGCTGCGGTGGCCATTTCCCGTGTGCTGGCCGGACCCTGTGACCCCGTTTCCCGTGTGGTGACCGGACTCGGTCGGTGATCCCCGGTACTATCGGTCTCCGCGCCGGGTCCGGTGCAGCCGCACGCCGACGTCTCTCGACTCTCACGGCACGGCCGCGGGGCCGTCGGAGACGTGTGGCGGTGTCACACGTGAGAAAAGGCTCCCGCCGCTACTGAGAATAGATACCGCCAGGGAAATCATGGATTCGATGAGGAAAACAATTTATACTTGTAGCAATGCCACGTTATTATTTTTCATCTCATTCGGTAGTGTCAAAAATATGTTTTGTTATCCGATTGTAGTTTTTAAGTGTTCGTTGTTTTCGACGTTTTTCGTGTGAATGCAGATGATTATGCAAATGTCTCAAGGTTTGTGATAATGCATTGGTCTGTTTACCTTTGATTCATTCAATACATTTGGTAAACAACACCAATCACATTGTGAATACGAACCACAGCACCACTATAAGCCATTTAAATTGTATTGGAATACAACTAACCTCAACACACCTTTATTGATTCTGGCCAATTGCAATCCAAAGTTAACCCGCGCACTGCAGGGGCTTTGCACCGAACACGAACTGCAGGGGGGATTGATTTCCGCCCCCCCCCTGAGATCTCGAAAAATACGCAACGTAGTGAGAATCGGAAAAAGGCATTTGATAGCTTCATACATGTTCTATCGAAAGTATTTCAGTGTTTTTTTAAGTCAGGTCAAAATTGAGGTCACCAGAGGTCATCAAAGGTCAAATTTTCCATTTTTTTTCCTGTTTTAGGACATCGCTCCAGAAACTCCCATATATCTCAGAAACGATGATAGTTAGAAACAAACGGAAAAAGCAAACGCCAGCCAGTTAAATTTTTAATCGCTAAGGTGTCCTCATATTTTATCTCAGGTCAATATTTGAGGCTCCAGAGGTCAAAAAGAAAGAAAAAATGCAGTTTTTTTGCTAACTCGTTTTTTGCTATTAACTTTTTACTTAATAAAGATAACAGAAAACTGTTTACGCCATTATGTTTATCTTGTCAAGGCGCTTTGAATGATATATATGGTAACCTTGTTAAGTCAACTTAATAATTTGACCTAAGGTCAAGGTCAAGTGGTGACCCAAGTAGGGCATGTTGCATATGGGAAGACGTGTCTCGACGAGGCAAACACATTTATTTCTGTTTTACTTCTCTATCTTCATTATATCGAGAGTTATTGGCAACAAAGTGATGGTGACCTCGCATGACCTCAAATGACCCAATAGGGGTCACTGAACAAAACTTACACTTGGATCATCAAGAATATCCTATAATAACATGATCCAGAAGTAATTGGACTAGTACCATGCATATCCTTGAAATAGGAAGCATTTGTATATTTCCCCATTGACTTATTATGGGGAGGTTACAAAATTGACCTGACCTTAGGTCACCGATATCAAAATTCCGAGTAAAATGAATTGTAAGTACTGATGCCCTCATGACATCCTGTAAGTTTCAACCTGATCGGTGAAAAACTCTGGCTTTGGCACAACTGCATACATTTTTGGAGGTGGGGCACTTGACCTGGTCTGGTGACCTGACCTGAGATGACCTGAGCATATTTTTTTCGAAGTGTGCGCAATTGATGTCCTAACAGGTGTATCAAAACCCGGCGGCGCTGCGCTCCGACGTTTTTTCGCTATCTTTGAAAAACCTGAGGAGGGGGGGGGGGCGGAAATCACTCCATGGCCCCCTGCAGTGCGCGGGTTAACATTTCCGCCTTTGGTTCTTTGAGCACTGACAGTTTTGCATTTCTAGATCGAAGTGTGAAACCAAATGAGGCAGGCACTGAGCTGTGAATAGCACGATCGCCCATACTGCCGCGGAAGGGGGTTGTTAGCCGCGATGAAACGGCTCATAGCTCTCATGGAAAACAACGGGTTCAAGCTGTTTGAGAGTGTTTACAGGCTGTTATATTTAGTCAGCGTTCACACGCCGTCCCGTTAAGTTACATGTTATTAAGGTATGCATTGGATTTACGAGCTGCCTCATAGACATGTTATTACTTTTTTGATAGAATTATTAATTCCTATTATTATAGCCCAGTATCTAACTAAATACCAAATAATCCCCTGCCGTAATAAGCTACGCGGTCAAGGGTGCAGGCAAGTCTCAGAATCTTAGGGGCTACAGACAATTTGCACTACTTAGCATAGGTACTTACGCAGCTTCTAACTGGCTACCAACTATGCCTACTTCGCTCATTATACATCAGTGAGGTAATAGTTGCGGCTAGCAGGCATTCATTGTTCTGTAGCAGCCATTTAACTAGGTTTCTGGCGAATAATGATTGATGCCTTCGACCCCGTATAGCTACTTCAATTTGTGTCTGACAATTATGGAGGTACATTTGTTCTTGAGCGAATTTTGATCATATGCTGAAGAGAGATGGGATCAGCGGGTGAAGAGGGACAACAAATATAGAATGGACAAAAATCTGCATCACCTTATACTCTCGCACATATCCCACAAGAAGTCGAATGTCCCAAGAACGGGTCATTGAGCAATAGCGAATGCTGCAGGTCGTACGTGCGACGATCTACCATAATTCAGCGTACTCAATTCATTCAGTTGGCTTCCATCTCAATGACATCCCGGCGTCCCGGAGCCACTTCGGTCGAGCTCAGCATCTCTCCCGTGGTGTAGCTTCCGCGAGGCTGAAGTGGCGCGAGGCTGCGGCCGGCCTGAGCGCGCTGATGTCTTTCTGAGGTCTCCTAAGGAGCTGGTCGGCTCTCATAAGCGGCTGTCTTGCTCTGTTAACGGCGCTGTTTATGCACGGGCAGAGGGCCGGGCGGGGAAGGGGTGCGGCCCGGCCGATTAGAACCCCATCCGTCCATAAACGTCGCGTCGGACGCCGGAGACTGACTGCAAACTGCCGGCTCAGTGAGTCAGACGGCCCCGTCGGCAGGGAGAGGAGGAGGGGAGGAGGGGAGAGGGGAGGGGGGAATCAGGCAGCGGCGTCACGACCGATCCGGGGCCAACAGGCGACGCCACGAGGTGCTCGAAGATCGAGACACCGCTCAATCGAGCAGCAACTCGAACAGTGAGGTGTTGAGTCGCTGGCTTGAACTGTTTGCTATAGGTCATGACGCCATGGCATGTTGCAAAGCTTGTTGATGTCTAAAGAAACTCATCCACAGAAGACGTTCTTGGGAAGCTTTAAAAATGGAGAACATCGCGAGAAGGGGCATCCTACCAAGTGTTTAGAGCTGGGGTAGTGAGATATTTTAAACAGTGTCCATTTTAATATCTGTTTATAGCTCTTACAATCGTTGTTTTATGTTTATTTTTAGGGTTGTGCTTTTATGTATATTTTCAGGTTTGTATTTTGATGTGATTTTTAGGTTTGTGTTTCTATGTGTATGTTATTGATGTGATTTTTAGGTTTGTGTTTCTATGTGTATGTTATTGATGTGATTTTTAGGTTTGTGTTTCTATGTGTATGTTATTGATGTGATTTTTAGGTTTGTGTTTCTATGTGTATGTTATTGATGTGATTTTTAGGTTTGTGTTTCTATGTGTATGTTATTGATGTGATTTTTAGGTTTGTGTTTCTATGTGTATGTTATTGATGTGATGTTTAGGTTTGTGTTTCTATGTGTATGTTATTGATGTGATTTTTAGGTTTGTGTTTCTATGTGTATGTTATTGATGTGTTTTTTAGGTTTGTGTTTCTATGTGTATGTTATTGATGTGATTTTTAGGTTTGTGTTTCTATGTGTATGTTATTGATGTGATTTTTAGGTTTGTGTTTCTATGTGTATGTTATTGATGTGATTTTTAGGTTTGTGTTTCTATGTGTATATTATTGATGTGATGTTTGATTTGAAGTGTTTTAACTTTGGACTTTAGCTGTGATTGGGTTACTGCTGCCTGTTGCTCATTTACTTGAATAAACTAAACTAAACTAAACTAAAAGAAGAGTTGCTGAGTGTTCAACATGGAAATTGGACAAACGCATACCCACTGCGAATGAGAAGTCGCCGGGAGATATACAGCATGGATACTGCAGTTTTCAGGAGTATAATCGAACAGAGACGCACTCATCAGACACCACACAATGCGTGTGCAATACGCATGCAGCGCCCCTGACGGGCCCAGTGGAATACGCCGACAGAAAGCCAATCTGCAAGTGGAAGTGTGCCAGAAGGTATGGGAGAGACAGAAGGAAGGCGGAGCGATGCTGTCACAGTATGTCTATGACCAAAGGCGGATCCAGAACGGGTGTTTTTTTTTGGGGGGGGGGGGATCCCCAAAAGTCTCACACAATTCTGGAAACTCTTCGGATTCGCTTGCGTATGCATTGATAGCTGATTTAAAACAAACTTTCCTTAGTAAAAGATTCTTAGATTTTCTTCTATATTAGGAAATGTGTCAATTTTGCGCCAATTTCAGTTTTTTTTGGGAGGGGGGGGGGTCCATGACCCCTTTGCCCCCCCCCCCCCCCCCCCCCCCCACCGGATCCGCACATGCCTCTGACAGTGTTATACCGGCCGGCAGTGTTTTCACTGCTCTGTCTGCGGCGCTCGGTCGGAGGCAGTGTGGAGTGTAAGAGTACTGTTGCAGCGGCGCCCTTCCGCAGCCAGATTAGAGTCCGCCGCGCCAGGTGGTTAGAGCTGTTTAGAAGAACAATTGGTCGGTGCCGGCAAGGTCAGACGGCCTGCTGGACGCAGAAGAATGGCGAACCTTGAGACGCTGCAGTATTTTTAAGCGTCCCGACAGCCGGCAGTGGTGGGTTACAGGCGCCCTGCCCTGCAAAGTCCGAGGGCGCCGCGATAACTCGTCCAGAGGACCCGCCGCTGACTTAACACGCGCCCTGGAGGGCCTCTGATAATTACACGCCCTGGAGGGGGGGGGGATTTCGCCCCCCCCCCCTATGATCTCGAAATCCACGCAACGTAGCGACAAGCGGAAAACGGCGTTAGATAGCTCGAGACAAGCTCTTTCGAAAGTATTTCGTTCCTTTTTTTCTCAGGTCAATATTGAGGTCACCAGAGGTCATCAAGGGTCAGATTTTCAAGTTTTCAAGACTTCGCTTCGAACACTCCCAAATATCTCGGGAACTATGATAGTTAACTGCAAAAAGAAAAAAGCAATCGAAAGACCTTAAAAAATGAAATCCATAGGTGTCCTCAGATTTGAGTTTAGATCAATAATTTAGGCTCCAGAGGTCATCAAATGTCAAGAAGGTGATTTTTTTTTTGCAAAATCGTTTTTTCGCAAATAACTTTTTACTTAATAAAGATAAAGCAATAGTGTTTACACCATCGCGTTAATCTTGGCAAGGCACTTCGAATAATATTGGTGTTGACCGGGTTAGGCCAACTGAGAAATTTGACCTCAGGTCAAGGTAAAGTGGGGACCCAAGTTGGTCATGTTTCATATTGGGAGACGTGTCTCGACGAGACGAACACATTGGTACCATTTTCTCTTCTCTATCTTTATTATGTTGATAGTTATTGACAAAACAGTGTTGGCGGTCACGAAATTGACCTGACCTTAGGTCACCGATATTAGAAATCCGAGATAAACAAATTCTTGGTATATATGACCTTATAAAATCCTGCAAGATTGAAACCGATCGGCCTAAAGCTGTGGCTGTGGTACTACTGCAAACGTGTTGGAGTTGAGGTCATCACGTGACCTGGTCTGGTGACCTGACCTGAGATGACCTGAGGTCAATAATTTTTCATAATATGGGAAGTTCATTGCAGAACAGGTATGCAAAAAACGGCGGCGCTGCGCGCTGCCGTTTTTGCGCTATCCTCGAAAAATCGTGGGTGGGGGCGGATTTCGCCCCCCCCCCCTCCAGGGCGCGTGTTAACAGAGGAAGTGCGGAACAGGCGGTTGACGGTTTGTTATATCGGTCTGTGATGAAACGTTGGCAAATACCTCGATGTGTTTTACGCCAGCAATGCGCGATGAGTGACGTTCAGCTGATTTAGTTGCCGATTAGAGGTGCAGAAAATCCGAGATCTTCGGTCACAGCCTAGTCACGGCCACGGCATGAGCTGGCAAGTCACAGCTTTAGTCACGGCGCTGCAATGCCAACCCTATGGCGCTGGCCTGGCCAGTCACAGCTTCAGTCACGGCCGTGACCAGGTCTGGTCCCAGCGCTGGGACGCTGGGACCAGAATCTTGCATCTCTTGTTCAAACCCAACAACACGCTTTAACAACATTGTTTGAAAACATTAATAATCCCGCGAGACATGGCTGCATGTCTGTCCAGTGTCCAGAGGCCTGTTCGTGTTCAAGGGGACTGCGGCCGCCGCGGCTCCCGCGACCAGAAGGCGGAGCTTAATTTGAGCAACCTTGAACACTTGCGGCCGCTGATGGCGTCCGATAGATGGCACGTGTAACGTTCACAACCAATAGGCAATTGCATGGAAACTCTGAATGTTTTTCAGAGCCACTCAACTACATGAATATCTACGAGTCACTACGAGTTGTCACATTTGGGCAAACAACCACCAGTGAACTGCGATGCCAACAAAACAGTGCGCAACCTTTGTCGGACACACGCCATTTATGTCTAAGTTATTTTGCGGCTGCTCCCGAGCAACCGCAGGAGCCGTAGAAAGTATGACGTCACCCTCCGGACCTGATCTTTCGTGATTGGCTGGCGATTAAAGGGAAATAATGACCGTTTGACTTTGTTAGCAACAATTTATTAGACTGCCGTTACGGTATAAAACTGTGATCTAAATATACAAATTAAATACAATTATTCCCTAATTCAAAGTTGGAAGTTTATAATAATTAAAAAGCAAGTACATATACTTCTTTCGGAGTTCATGATCGGTCTTTTCCCTCCGCTATTGGAAACGCGACATATCATATCATACGCGATATATCGATTTGGTATCAATCTGTTCAACGTTGAATACCTCTCGTTGAATTACCTCTCAACAAATCGCATACACTAAATACGTCGTCGTAGGGGGCCAAGTTAATCCGCCGAATGCATCACGGTATTCTGAAATGTTTATTAATTGATTATGGGAAAACGGTTTAGATAAATGTTTCATGTGTGCATTGTAATGTATTGAATACCTGTGTATTGCAAATTTATGGGATTTAAAAAATAAAATAATTGAGAACACTAAATAAGTCGCCATCCTGGTCCAAACTAAACTGCCGATTTCAATGCACTTTTTCAAATGCTTGTTGATTGGTCATACAAGTTTGGCACATATTCGCAAAAGATAGAGTGCAGGAAACATATTGCATACCTTCATGATAAATAACAATGCGCAGGGAGGCTAATTTGAGCTCAGACAGTGAATTCGTTACCGAGTACTTGCTGAATAGTGAGTACTGACCGTTATAAGTGTGGAACGCTTATCAACTTTAACTTTAAATATCTTTCGGAAGGAATGTTTATATGCAAAATGTGATAAATTTACAATATATTTTGGTCTCGTCTGTCTATTTCAAGTAATAACTCCAATCTCCATTTTTGTTGAAAAGGGTCATTATTTCCCTTTAACCCGGCATTGAATGGGGTCTGAGCAGAACGCCATTGACTGGGAGGGGGAGGGGGGCGTTAAACGCCCCCTGGTTATCTTCCGAACCAATGATCGCAGCGAGACGCGCAAGATGGCATTGGACAGCTCTCAATGAGACGAATATAAAACATGCTAAAAATGTTAAAGTGAGGTCAAATGTCAGGTCACGGTCAGGTCAAAGGTCAAAATCGGCGTATTTGAGTTTTTACTTCCATCCAAAGCCTTCGATTGCGACCAGTCTCACCCAAAGTGCTGCCAAAGGTATGATACATATCCCGCATGAGCTAAAGTGAGATTGTTGGCCAAGGTCAAGATCAAGGTCAGGTCACAAAAGGTCACTATGCTCAAAATATCTATGAAAGTCATGCAACACATGTTTTATTAGTTATTTTCCACGTATAATTCGATAGATAGTGATTTTACCACCTGACTTCATTCACGTGAAGTAAATGTCAATTTTAGGTCAAATTCAGGTCACCGAAGGTCAAAATTTTTAATTGTTAAATCTAAACAAAAAAAAGGCATGTTGCTAGACCAATTTTGTCTCAGAAATACAGTGGTGGCATTTATGTGTCTGTATCTAGTCAATAAAAGCAAAAAACACAATGTCAAAATATGATGTCATGAGTTAACCATACTTTAGATGTCATAAGTCCGTCAAAAATAGAAATATCAGTTTGAAATTTGGTATGGTAGTTGCCTATGTATGGTTCTCTGATATATCTTCCTTTTTATATTTTATATATATTTTTTTATTTTGTGATAATTCCCCCAAAAAAAGTTATTTTTTAGTTTCTGGGAGTCAAAAACTAAAATTTTCACAAATCCGAGATATCAGGGTTGTAGCCGTTGCAATTTGCTATCTTTTGGCGTTTTTCGATTGCATTTTGCTTCAAATGTGGCATTTGTACGGCCTGGCAAAGTTTAGCTGATTTTGGTGTAAACCTCGTGTGTAGTGACGTCAATAAATTAGCTATAACTCGAACAGAATTCGACGAAATTTCTTCATTTTTGCACACAAGACGTAAAAATGATTTATAAGAAGGCAGCCGAAGCTTCAGGTTGATAGCGCTATTAGGATTATAGCTATTGCGAAAATTCATCAGGGGGGGGGGGGGGGGGGGGGGGGGGGGGGGGCGTTAAACGCCTCCCAGTCAATGGCGGGTTAAGCCCCGCCTTTTTGGCCGCGGGAGCCGCGGCGGCCGAAGCGCATTGCACAGGCCTCAGGAAACATGTGCAGCATGGCTGTTCAAAATCGCATATGGGTCATTCCACGTCAAATCGCACAAGAAATTCCCCGCTCCCTTTCGATTTCAATACAATTTGGGGCATGTGTATTGTGTAGTACCCAATAAACGATCGTCATGCACAATATTTTAGCTTCATTTGACATCTGAGGTCAGAGTTACGGGTCATCTTAGGTTGCACGTTTTTGCCGACATTGTATCATTCAAACGTGCATATATTGGCAACAAAATTGTTCTAGGAAGGTGCAGTTGCCATCGGAGCACAGAGATATGATCGGAATATGTATTGCACCCGATGAACTTCCATGACCTAAATTTGAACTTTGACCTGACGAGGTCAAAGTCAACAATTCAAGTTTGTATTATGTTTGCCTGCCCCAAAATGCACCAAAATTTAACACGAGAATGGTTACATCATCGTCTCAAAACATGTGCAAAAGAATGGCGGACACTTGCAAACTTTTTCAGATATGGGTATTTTAGTATAACTATGTCGCGCCGGTTGAACGTGGCCTGTGGCTATCTTCCATGAATTGATTCTCTCTCAACAAGGATTAACAATACATGCTCCCCCATTACACCTGGTAACAAAATAGGTACACACGCTACCACTTACCAGTGGTGCCCACACCGTAACTGCACAGTTTCAAGACGACATGCCCGACTTGACACCTGACAGTGCCGGCGCGACATAGTTATTCTAAAATACCCATATCTTAAAAAGTTTTAAGTGACCGCCATTCTTTTGCACATGCTTTGAGACGATGATGTAACCACGCTCGTGTTAAATTTTGGTGGATTTCGGGGCAGGCAAACACAGTAATAACTTGAAATTTTGACTTTGACCTAGTCAGGCCAAATGTCATATGAAGGTCATGTGCAATCATGGCGGTACATAGCGATGGACATTAATTTTCCTATCCAATGGCGGCAACCGCAACTTCCTAGCGCAATTTTTCGCCAATATATGCACTTTTGAATGATACAATGTCGGCAAAAACATGCGACCTAAGATGACCCGTAACTGTGACCTCAGAGGTCGAATGGAGCTAAAAGTTTGTGCATGATGATCGTTCATTGGGTGTCCCACACACGTGTCCCAAATTTAATCGAAATCGAAAGGGTTCGGGTTCAAAACTGCCCATTGTTGTGCGATCTGACGTGGAATGACCCATATACTACACCGCATGTCATTCACTGCCCAACCCCGCACGACCATCGGACACCAACAATGTCCTATTACTCAAACCCCATCCAGACCGGCAGCTACACGTCTTTTCAACTCTGTCTCAGCTTCTAAAGCACACAGTCATGCCGCGAATCGAACCCATTCAGGATGAGAACATTCACCGACACCGAGAACATTCCGCCGTGAACAGTTAGCTAAACAATCACGCCGGTGCCCGTGCGGGGGCGAGTATCAAGCCGCCACGCCACCTAGACTCGCCATCGGCCAGTTATGGCTGCAGCATTCCCTCAGTAGCCAGAGGTGACCCTGGTCAGCCTTTCATCTCTCACACCGAACCCACATGCTCCGACATAAGGCGGCAGATCTGCTCAGATATTCCAGATACACCCATATACCACGCCCCCGAGCCCAGACTAGTCGTGCCGTGGTGGTTGTCTGGATTCCACTCGGGGTTTCCTGCCGTGACTGTCTCGTCCTGAACAGTGATCCGACCGAGTGGACACGTGGAGCCCGGCCGCCACCATACCACGCCCCCGAGCCCAGACTAGTCGTGCCGTGGTGGTTGTCTGGATTCCACTCGGGGTTTCCTGCCGTGACTGTCTCGTCCTGAACAGTGATCCGACCGAGTGGACACGTGGAGCCCGGCCGCCACCATGGCCTCTCAGTGGAGAGCACAGGCGGTACATGGAGGTGGCTTACACCGAGTGTGTACTGCGCGGTCACTAACTGGCCAGTAATGGCAGTGGACAGCGGCATCAGGGTCCGGTTAGATCCGATATCACCGATACAGGTAGCCACAGGTCGGCTGTGACATCTCAGCTGGAGTTGTACATCGCTTCTCTTTTACAACCAACTAGTTCTAACATCTTTGTTACCTTCAACTTTGAAAACCACTAAGATTTGACAGCAAACGGTGTTTCGTGCATTCGAATGTTGTATGCCCAAACATCATGCATGAATCATCAACATCTCAGGAAACATCTCAGGAAACAGAAGACACAAAATTAAATGGTCTTATATGTATGTCTGTACATTATATAACGACTGCGTTACATGGCCTCACACAGCCAAACGCCGCACATGCAATACAAACTGGGCATTCAGCGTACGGCTTGGCTTACATTAGCCATGGTATTGACCCGTGAGCTCCGTGACGGCTCTCAGACGCCCTACACACGTCAGGCCAGCAGCTGACCTACACAGAGCACATACATGTCAACTCCAGCGTCCACATGAAGCTCCGGTTGGGTAAGACCACAAAGAAACGAGGATAAACAATACAGGTTTGCTAACAATCCTAATCAAAGCGCTGACACGTTACTACCAGTAAGGCACCGTAGTTGGCGATGAACGAGCGAGCGCGAAGGAAATCTAGGGTGAATTTCAACTCGATCGGGCAAGTAGTTGCTGAGATACAACAAAGGGTGCGCACGTGCAGAGGCACCCCACCCCTGACTTGTAGGAAGGCGGCGGCTGAGAGGTCCCAAACCACACACCAAATTCGAACACAATCGGCTCAGCCGTTCCTGAGATATAGAATAGGGGTGTGCACGTGCGCACGTGCAGAGGCACCCCACCCCTGACTTGTGGGAAAGTGGCGGCTGAGGGGTCCCGAACCACACACCACATTTGAGCACAATCGGCTCAGCCGTTCCTGAGATATATAATAGGCCTAGGGGTGTGCACGTGCAGAGGCATCACACCCCTGACATGTGGGGAAAGTGGCGGCTGATGGGTCCCTAACCACACACCAAATCTGCACACAATCAGCCCAGCCGTTGCGGAGTTAATGCGACAAAACACTTTGCAACATCCCTCACGCGGCACGCGCCACGCGCCACGCGCAGTGGTAGTCACCCACATGAGTCGGCTCTGGTCTCAAACATGGTAGGTTGGTTGGGGCTACCCAGCAAAGAAGCCCCCTCGTCAATCGGACGTGCGGTTGCAGAGATATGAGCTTCTCAAAAGCGTCGCCACGGGCCGGGCCGGGCCGGGTTGGGCCGCTCATATTCAGATTTGTCCCATATACCACGGAAGGACGAGCGAATGCTTCGCGCTCGCTCGTAACCATTATCATAATCAGGCTGACGTGACAGGGTATTTACAGTAATACGGTAATGAGTCAGACAGACAGATTAACCTGTCATTGGACATTAATACAACGGCCACATATATTGATCACTGATCAGCCCACCTCCCTGTCAAAAAGCTTTGAACCATCTGTTCGGATTGCCGGTTTCGGATTCTAGAATTATAGCCACCCATTTGTCTCGGTAAACAGAACTATCCCTCGAGCAGACTGGCGAACAAAGTTATACTTATCAGTGGTCAGTTACTACCAACTGTCAAGTAGATGCACAAACTAATAGCATGACGTGTTTGATGGAGGGCAACACCTCCATTAGTCTTCCAACAACGTTACTTCAAGAGCAACTTTCTCTCGTATTTATCTAACATTACGCGATCATAATTTGCCCTATTAAGCGTAATCGAGAACGATAAATATTCATTTAATTTGACTTAAACATCGTTGAAGCCATTCTCGTTTGTAACCTAACTACCAAACGACCACAACACTCTCCACAAAAGGACAACAGATCTGACCCTCTCACACCACTGCTCCTCAACAGCCCACTTTGAACCTCCGACAGCCGTGCGAACCTACGACCGTCCGCACACGCCACTTCAGTCAGTTCCTTGGCGCCTGCCCGGATCTGTCTACCCTCGCCCACAGCCTGAGCCACCAACCCACCCATCTCGATCCCGAACCTGCAAGCCTTCAACTGAAGAGGCACCCTGGCCTGCCCACGCCCGGCGCACAGACAACCGATCATCTTCCCGGTCTGTCTAACCGCTCAAGCCCGACTGGCGAAACCCCCACCTTGGCCTGTCTTCCCACGCCAGCCCAGACAGGCGGGCACTCACCTTGACCGGCGAGTCGCCGTCCAGGTCGGGCAGCTGCGGCGGCTCCAGCTTGTTCTTCCGCCGCAGACCGGCGTAGCAGTATCGCGAGTGGCCACGGGTGCCCAGCCGGCGCGGCCGCACGCGCGGAAACACCTGCTTCATCACCTTGCCGAAGTCGGCCGTGCTGAGGCCCTTCATGCTGTTGGTGTTGCAGTATATCCTGCCGCAGAGAAGGGCGTGGTTCGTAAGTTAGGCACCACTAACAGGCACACAGTCACACAAACACATACATGGTCATACACAGTCACGCATACACGAAGCCACACACACCGTCACGAGTAAACAGCCGCGCACACGGCGAAACAGCCGCGCACACGGCGAAACAGCCGCGCACACGGCGAAACACACGCGCACACGGCAAAACACACGCGCACACGGCAAAACACACGCGCACACGGCGAAACAGACGCACACACGGCAAAACACACGCGCACACGGCGAAACAGACGCGCACACGGCGAAACAGACGCGCACACGGCGAAACACACGCGCACACGGCGAAACACACGCGCACACGGCGAAACACACGCGCACACGGCGAAACAGACGCGCACACGGCGAAACACACGCGCACACGGCAAAACAGCCGCGCACACGGCGAAACACACGCGCACACGGCGAAACAGACGCCCATACACTTGACAGATGTGCACCAATGGTGACAAGAACCCATAAACAGTTGGCCATTAGACAGTAGACACTACAATCATTCTAGCCCGTCAGCAGAGCTGGAAAACAAAATCGACAAAAACTTGCAAGACAATAACCAAAACTTTTCGCTTCATAGTACGAAAAGCAGCACACAGGAGGTATTGCTCCATGGGAGGCCTTCGCACCGCAGTCCTCGGATGCTTTCGATAGATGAATACCTTCTAAATGTTGCTTTTTGTAGTACGAATTCAGAGGTTTCCGCTATTGTGCATCACGTTTTGGTCGATTTTTTTTCACCTCCACCAGTCAGTCTGCAGGGACGGCGCTCAACAGCCACAGTATGACAGATGAAGAACATCCCGGATGTGTGACGTACGATGGACTCGGGCTTCCCAGCTTTCAGAGCACTACCCCGCCGGTGGAAGCTTCATATGACGTCACACAGACGGACAGCACCCGATCGAAGGCGCTACCGCCGATACAAGACGTGAAGCGTCAGTGACGCGTATACACATCGGACAACTGATTTACGCCGTAGGCTACTTAGTGGGATATTTAGCCCTGCAAAATACCCCATGGCCGTGGTGGAAACGAACAAATCTCAACAAAGCATTTCTACTACCGCTGCGAACTTTACGCCTACGATCTTCCGTTCCGGAGATCTTCAAATCGCCTGACGCGTAAACCAGAACTGTTGAATATTCACTTGCCTTTGAAGCTGTCGTAATTATAATTATTAAGCTGTCGTAATTATCCCTTCCTCACAGATCGGATACGTTTGTTCAGATGGTCAAATATACTCTTATTTTCGGAAACACCACTCCAAACGCTCCCCAAACTTGACAACATACCGGATGCTAAGAACGTCCGTAAAATTAGCGACTTATTCAGCGACGGATTCAGATTTGGCCCAAACCTCGGCCCAATGTCAATTATGGCACGCTGATCACGAATATGACCTTCATTTTCCTGTTCAAGGTTATCTTCAAGGTCAAATTGGAGGTCAAAGAACGGGGTCGTTGCATACGGGGTTGGACGTTAGATGCTGACCAGGATGTCTATCATCTGGGACCACTTTGGAAATGATTCGCCAATAAATCCGGGACGTTATGCGGTACCCCGTCCTTTGACCTCGAATTTGAGCTCCACGGTCAAAGGTCACGGGTCAGGTCACGGTGACGGACGTTAGATATGGACCCTGTATATCATCTGGGTTCACGTTTAGAAGGATCCGGCAATAAATTCGGGACGTTATGCGGTACCTCGTCCTTTGACCTCGAATTTGACCTTGAAGATGACCTAAAAGAGGAAAATGAAGGTCATATTCATGATCAGCGTGCCATAATTGACAATGGGCCGAAGTTTGGCTAAATCCGTCCCTGAATAAGTCACTGAATAAGTCGCTAACTTCACGGACGTTCTTAGCATCCGGTATGTTGTCAAGTTTCGGAAGCGTTTAGAGTGCAGTGTTTTCGAAAATATAAGTATATTTGGCCATCTGAACAAAAGTATCCGATCTGTGAGGAAGGGATAATTACGACAGCTTAATAATTATAATTACGACATCTCCAAATGCAAGTGAATATTCAACAGTTCTGGTTTACGCGTCAGGCGATTTGTAGTTCTCCGGAACGGAGGATCGTAGGCGTAAAGTTCGCAGCGGTAGTAGAAATGCTTGGTTGAGATATGGTCGTTTCCACCACGGCCATGCGGTATTTTGCAGGGCTAAATATCCCACTAAATACCCTACGGCGTATATCAGTTGTCCGATGTATATACGCGTCAGTGACCACTGACGCGGCCTTACTGAATGCTCCTACAGGTATGCTACCCAGCCGTTACACAAGCGTAATGATCCAGTCCCCCGGTGGGCGGCGGGAGTCAGTGGCAGACACGCCAGCGGGACTCTCCGCTCCGCTGTTTTGCCAGCTGGGACCTGAGCCCCGGAGCTGCTCATCCCGAGCACCGCAAAAACGCAGCCCAGCCAACTCTGTTTGACGACCACGCTAGACACAATGTGCAAACACGGCGGTATGCAATGCTATGTTTTCCTCCTTGTTTACAGAGTTAACATCCGAGGATTACCGAATATGAGCTCTGACCAATCATAGGTGCATGGTACAGACTGATGCGGTAGGACACCACCAGGGCACTATACACTACCAGGACACTATACACTACCAGGACACCAGGACACCACGACCGAGTCAGTACCATCCAGAACCTTTCCCGATGGTGACCAGCCCCGGTATTCATTGAAATATACCACGATACTCGGACCGAATCGCTCGCGGTTTGATAACAAGGCACACACGTGCTGTATTTCATGAAGAAAAGCAATAACAAATCAGCCAGAATGCAATTCCATAGAACTCAAAGTTATTTTTCTTGCTACATATAAACGCTTCTTAGATGTGTCCTAGGCGTCTGAACTTGGCAAAACAAAAATCCAACGACGAATATAAACCAGATCCATTCGATCAGAGTCAACTCCCCACTGATGCAGCTCATGTTACAGCAGACATCTCCCGCTATCAAAAACGTCCAACCACCATGACAAATATCAGTAACCGGCCGGCTGGCCTACAGCCGTGACCCGGCGACCCACCCATCCCGCCGCCGCCGGCCTGTGGACACAGTACTGACTGGTATTCGTCGTAGACCTCGTGTTTCGGCATGGAGACGTCCTGGTCCTCCTCCAGGTGGGTGCGGATCCACATGATAGTCTGCTGGATCTCAAACCGACTGCCCAGCGGATTCAGCGGGCTTCCGGAAAAAGAAACACGGAGCCGGCGGGGATGTTAATTCACACGATGTTCAGACACATAGTTCAGAACTGTAAACGGTAACGAATCTGTGTTTTATAATACCAGAAACATTTGACTTTACGGTATGAAAAACAGCACACAAAATAATATGCCCAATTCTTATTGTATCGAAAGGTTTCAACAGTCGCCGACTCGAGGGCTCACACAAGCTTACTAGAACAATCGAGGGCTCACACAAGATTACTAGAAAAATCGAGGGCTCACGAGTAAGAACAATGCGCACAAACGTCGCTCCACCGTCAACATTCAGACTGACGCCTGCATTTGATGGACGTCGGAGTATAACTGATTTCCAGGACAGCATACAAATGTATTACCACATAACCAGTGACAGACTGGTGGCTGGTCCCAGCCGGGGGCCGGCAGATATGGCGGACGGAGGCTCACATTTTCAGCGGATCGACGTCGCTATTTTTGCCGGCGGGGAGTTTGAGGTAGAGTAGCAGCTTCTCCAGGTCGGAGAGCTGATCAACTTGCTGAATGATGCGGTCGACGACCGCGCAGGACTCCGAACTGGAACACGGCATAGCCAGCAGCGTAACGACATGTACACACATACATTGCCATCGCGGCCCGAGGCCACACCTTCCTGTCACACAGAGTAATCACATTCAGTGCAGAACCAGCATATGCTTAGTCCGTTTCTCCTGGAAGTGTGCATGTTCAATGTGATTATACCGCACGGCGGGCACGTAATCGACAAGTATCGAATGATTAGCATACACCAGTGGTAAAGCAGGATGCCCGTAGAATACTATGCAGAGGTCCGGTGGTAATATCACTCGAGGTGCCGACACTAACTTATGAGGTCTGGGCCCCGCCATCACAGCAGAAACATAACATATCAGGTCAACAGGCACATAACATGAATAGTGGGACTACCACATTGGCCGAGCACGAACACAACTGCCAGATTAGAAAACAATCTGCGGCACTCATTCCAGACTCAAACGCATTGGACTAGCAATGGCGGCAGTGGAGTGTTGTGTTTGCAACAATTCGACACTCAATCGATTCCAAAATATGGGCAAACAATTGTCCGATTCAAATCAGTACCAACCGCCTTGCAAATATAATCAAGAAATTCGTCTTCTGAGATTGAATAGAAATGCTGATTGAAACATTGTATGTCATCCAATCCAAGGTAAGTTTTTAGAATGCTGCCAGCCAGACATGTGCATGGATCTCAAAGCAGGATCTATGATCCCAGAGGATCTTGACAAAACGCAATGTTGGATCTATGATTCCACTGGATTCCACGACAAAATACAAGTGGATCTTGGATCAGTGCCAGAAAGTGGTTCCACGATCTAAGTTCGCGGAACAAATTTTTCGCCAGCGGCGGAACAAAATTTGTAATGCGTATACCAGTAATGTTTGCGTATTTGGTTTTTATACGCGTTTCTACACAACCTATTTTCATATATGACAATATGTGCATATATTATGATGTGGAAAGTTGATGAATCGTCAGTCATATTTCCTGTACAGGTATGGGACAATGGATTGATGATGGATTGATGCAAGATTTTCAAAATGGTGACACTTCAGAATCGCTTCCATGATCCTTCTGTAACTCTTCACCTAATCACATTGTCACTAAGATGACACATTTTGTAGACTGGTAAATGGCTAGTCCAAAAATGTATCACTACCAGTATTCATTTGAATGAAGTGGTTACAAGTTTTGATAAATATTTTGCTCAAAATGTAAAGCTGCATTGTCTGCAACTATTGATTGCACTTTCAGTATCACGATTCACTACGCCATAACATAACCATTGACATGTCACAAAGCTGTAGGTCCATTAGACTCTATACTTAGCATTCCTTACAGAAAGAAGCAATCACCTGTTCATTCAGTTCATACCAAATAATTCATAAATCTACAGGTTAGTTTGTACATTACTTTACAGCTTACTATGTATACAGAACTATGTATAACTGAATAGAACTCACGGCTGTGTAACCTATCTGCAGATTCACAGCACCTCAAATAATTGTATTTACATTATTCAAGTTTAAGATTGTTAGTTTAAGAAGTTTAGGCTTAATTTGGATATGAGATGAAGGTATGCTTGTCAACTTCCAAAAAACACATCCTAATATTGCATACTTCTGCTTATAGTAAACAAAATGCTGAACTGGTACCTAAATCAGGTAATACTGTTCATGAAATCTGTGTAGGTTTGTCAAGCTTCAGTGTGTGCATCAAACTATCTATCCTATGAATCCTATCCAAATACCCCCAAATTCCCATATGCTATGATAGCGAGTTATAAGCACATGCAAATTTGATGCAAAGTTAGATGGCCAAATTATATTACCTTTAACTATTTACCTGTTCAGTGTCATTCCCAGTACAAGTGCATGCCACATACTTAAGCAAGTTAAGTCTAGGACTTATTCACAGTAAATTTTAATTTCACAATACATGCACAAAAGTAGCAAGTAACAAGACATAAATATGTATAGTGAACCTCAGTTAAACACACAAGTGGCAAGAACCATATCAATATTGATTTATAATAACTCCATGAAACTCTCACTTCTTGAGCCTCATGGCATCAGAAGTGAGAGGAAGTGAGGCCATGTGTAAGAAAATAGTTAAGTTTTGCAACATCTAAAATGCTAGAGGACATTCATAAGTATGACCAAACTATTGAAATGTATGTGGAAGAACAGAAACCAAACAGTATTATTTCAGTCTTGGTCCAACAGCAGCTACAGATATAAGTAATAATTTATTATAGGATTTTTTACTTTCCAAGTAAAATAATTAAAACAAAAATGAAAATCTTAACTTGCCTGACAACACAATTTTACTCTCCACCTATGGATTTTTACTCTCCGGGACCAGGTCATGAAATGAAAAATCCAACACTGTGCAGCGCAGCAAGTGAATGTGAGCAGAGCGTTCTAAATGTGGGTCCCTGCAACCGTAATGGATGTAACAGTTAGGTCAGGTTTGATTATTACAATGATTTCCTCCCAACAGCTCATTTGCGCCACAAATGGGTACCTATGAGATTTAGAATCAGCACATACAAAATCTAGAAAATGCCAAATGTATCCATGAAACAGGTATTGGACTTAGATTAGACTAAACTGTTACCACCAAAGCTTGACACAACATTAAGTGATTCAATTGTATTAACATAATATCTTAGCATCACTTTTCATATTGGCAAATTTGAAGCAAATTTGGAAATTTGTTACTAGTACTGCAACAAGGCAATCAAGGTGTTTCGATGTATGCTAGTTACAACGTCAGCATAACACCACATTACAAACACAAATAAGTTTCAGGTCTAACATTCATGCTTGCAAATCAATTGCTATTTTCCCCCTTACCTGCATGCAGCTTCAATCACACTGTGAAGTCTGCTAGTTTTGCTTGTCTGTTCAATGCCATGGGATCCTTGCAAGTCCATTTGGGGTTGATCCTCACCCCAGGAATTTTTGTGGCAGCCATTGAAATCATTTTCAACTGCTCCATAATTTTCCATAACACTTTTGCTGGCAGTTGTTTCCATTCTTGATGAATGTTTGAGCCTATGTTGACACTCGAGACGCATGTATGACAAACTGCTCCAAAACGACCTCCATCCACAGCACTTTGCACAGCCCTTCAAACGCAAAAGCTTGACCTAAAATATGTTTCAAATACATTTTGAACAAAATAAAATGTTTCCCCACAAACGAGGACAGCTATGAAAATACCCCCATCATAAGAACACAACACATCACCTTCACTACTTCCCCCTCGCGGTGGCGACACAAGCTGAATGTTAGAGGAGACACATGAATTGGAATCGAATTTTCAAGGTCATGGCAAAAGCGAGACTTCTCTTGTCAAAAAAAACCTAGATTAACGATTAAAATATTTATGCCGCATTTATTCTAACTTCCTGAATTATTGAAGCTAAAAATATCGATTATTTTCAGTTTTGCATTTATCTCTATTGTAAACAAACGCACCAAGTATCAGCTGACCTTTATCAAGAGTAAAATAATTCCCTACATAAAGACAAGGTCGAGCCCGATTTCGATTCTAAACAGGTAATATATACTATTGAAGTGCTGAATACAATTATTAAATATTTATTTACATCCCAAGCAACTCTTAACACTCTACGAGTGCCACAAATTGATACCGTGGACATGCAACTACCTGAGCAAAAGCCTTTTGCATCCGGGACTCCTGCGCACAGCATCTGCGCAGTTGCCGAAAACCCGTCGTTTCTGTCCATCCCCGAACCAGCTCCAAGGTAACGTCAACAACGTTGGTTGAGTGAAAGTACGTGCTTTGTGTTATTGAATATTGGTATGTGTATATGCTTCTATCACCTACTTTTCAGCTTAACACCCTTGATGAAATATCTATAATCAATTTCTTATGCTTGCATAATCACTTCTTCCAGATTGTTCTAGTTTTTCGTCAACATTTGGTGGGTTGTCTCCTGCGTCATTGTTCGCTTATTCCAGTTTAAGTCCGTTGTTGGTTAATTAACTGTTCCTGGTTCTTTTTTATTGTAAGTTTCTGTAATGTTCGTAGATACCCACCAAGTCTTCAAGGTTATTTTAAGAAATTTATAAGTTATTCCAGTGTTAACCAGCCTGAGCCTATCATCATTCTGCAGCTGCTAGCAATCATAATTAGTCATTGTCATAGTTCAAGTTGAATCCTTGCTTGGTTTTTTCAAGAAATTGTACATTCATTTGTTGTATATCCTTATAGCCTGTATGGCATACATACCAATATGTCCTACAAATGGTGACAGTCAATGACTAACCTCCGACATGTCAAAACATCTGACTTTTCATGCTATAGAGTGTAGATGATACCAACACACTAAAGCACCAATGGTTTTTCAGTGCCGCAGTTTGTTAGTATTGTCTACATTCTGATAGCATAAAAGTGATGCAATTTGATTGAAGGTTATCCCTTTATCCTACATACAACCTACCTACCTCGGTAATAGTTCAGTAATTCACCTTCCCAGTTAATGGTTTTCTTGAGGTCCCTGATAGAAGAAGAGAGGGTCAAACTGGTGATAATCCCACAGTGTTTTAGATGTACAAAACTTAACTATTTGGTCACTATGCATCTTTCAAGACACTTATGTACCTACCTGTTATGTTATTTAGAATGTATCTTACCTAACAATGTTGTATATTACATAACAATGTTGCATCTTACCTAACAATGTTGGAATGCAAATATTGTTGAAGGGTCACAACCTTGATCACCAACCACGATTGTCAACCTGTCTATGTAATCCAGTGTGTACTTAAAATATGGATCGCCCATGGCATCATTGGAACAAGGCAGACCCACTGAGCCAGCAGACCCACAAAGAATGCTCTGCTAACCTAACCTAACCTAACCTAACCTTACCTAACCCAGTGGAAATATTAACCTATAAAGACCATATTGCACATCATTTTTTAACAGAAAAAGACCATATGGAAGGGAACATTCACAGAAGTTGTAACTGAATAAGTTATACTCAACTTCTTTTCTTTTCTTTTTTCTTGAACTTGATTTACAGTGAGGGAAATCTGAGGGGCAAGCATCAGGGGTTGGATTTGTTTGGTGGAACTTTTACTAGGGGTGGAATATTCTCATGCAAGTAGTGGAAAGTGAGTGGAAAATTATTAACAATGTGTCATTCTCCACCCAAATTTTCCAATGCTAGGACACTGCATCCTTTGCCATCTTATAAATGTTTTGAGATCAAAATAAGGGCACATCCTGTGCCATATTATGAGTACCTAATTGAATGTGTATTCAATAAAAAAAAAATTGGTAGCAAGTTGCATCAGAGTGAATTACCCAATCAGTACTCAGTAGGATGTTTAACTTTTTGGAATTATTTTTGTTGCTGTGTAAATTCCAGTTGCTGCCAGTTTTGCTTGTCAAGACAAGACAAGTTGTGGAGTGCTCAGAGATTCCCTGACCTCACTGATGGATCAGAATATCATTAGGTGTCAAGTCCTGTGATTTAGTACTTGAAGGAACAGCTTGAACTATTGGTTGGGTGTGATTTTGTGAATTGTTACAGCTCCCATTGCTCTGTAGTCTGAATTATATCCTTGGTATTTATGGCAACACATGATAGCATATTTAGCAGGAAGAGTCTTATCTTATGATTGCAGTTCAGGAATTGGGCAGAAAGTTTATGAATGCTTTCTGTGTTTTCTTTACCTGGTCAGCTTCTTAGGCAGTTCCTCAGACCATATTCTCATTCCAATAGTGATATTACCATATTTATACATCAGCAGAATAATCATGGTGTTATATATGGTTGATAATGTCATCCAAATTGCTTTTCTTGATTTGGTGAGCTAGCTTATTAAAATTAATATATTTCTTTGTTGAAGTTGTGCTCATTCTACCTCTGACATTGTCACACTTTGTTCAACACCATTGCACTAACCTTTGACCAAGACTTTGGCTTGGGTCCTTAGATTGCACATTGGTCTCTGTCCTGTTTTTTTTTGTGTGGCTTCAACTTATGTTACTCGCCAGCCGCTCACCTTCTATCTAAGCCGCACAAAACCGGCTCATTGCCCTAAGTCTGGTGGCCACTTGAGATTTAAGCATGGGGAAAACCACACATATGCAATATAATTCAATTGTGATAGGCAGTTGGTTGCTGAAGGGAACAGTTGATAAGAGAGTAAAAATCTGCTAGGACAGACTGGCCATCCTCACTGTGGGTCGACACTCCGTAAAACATATGCTGGTTGTATGTCCGCTCCTCGCTGAACGATCGCGCTTCTTCGGCCAGACTTCTTCTCCACTAACTATGTGTCAGCTTTTAGGGGACGATTCAGCAGCTATTCAGACAGATCGATTGTTTGCCTTCATCTCAGCCACCAGAATACCTATAGTATATGCACCATAGTGACAAGATGAACTTCGTTATGGGCGCCAAGTGACCATAAGTAGTCGGTGCGCCCATAAAACCCAATCATCATCATCAGAGTACAAATCCATACAGATTAGGTTAGAGGCAGGCTAGGCGATGAGAACTGTACCTGGGGACTGTACCTGGGGTGGTTTTGCATTGCATATATGTGGGGAAAACAAAACGAGTTTCGTTTGAGCTGAGCTTCACTTACACGTTTGCTCTGCTGAACCTTGGTAGTCAGCGCCGCGGCCCCTTCCAGGCCTGCTCTGCTGACCTTGGTAGTCGGCGCCACGGCCCCTTCCAGGCCTGCTCTGCTGACCTTGGTAGTCGGCGCCACGGCCCCTTCCAGGCCTGCTAGCTGACATTGATAGTCAGCGCCGCGGCCCCTTCCAGGCCTGCTCTGCTGACCTTGGTAGTCAGCGCCGTGGCACCTTCCAGGCCTGCTCTGCTGACATTGGTAGTCAGCGCCGCGGCCCCTTCCAGGCCTGCTTTGCTGACCTTGGTAGTCAGCGCCGTGGCACCTTCCAGGCCTGCTTTGCTGACCTTGGTAGTCAGCGCCGCGGCCCCCTCCAGGCCTGCTTTGCTGACCTTGGTAGTCAGCGCCGCGGCCCCTTCCAGGCCTGCTCTGCTGACCTTGGTAGTCAGCACCGCGGCACCTTCCAGGCCTGCTCTGCTGAGCTTGGTAGTCAGCGCCGCGGCACCTTCCAGGCCTGCTCTGCTGACCTTGGTAGTCAGCGCCGCGGCACCTTCCAGGCCTGCTCTGCTGACCTTGGTAGTCAGCGCCACGGCCCCTTCCAGGCCTGCTCTGCTGACCTTGGTAGTCAGCGCCGCGGCCCCTTCCAGGCCTGCTAGCTGACCTTGGTGGTGCGCCGCGGGCCCTTCCAGGCCACGGGCACAAGGACGCGAAGGAGCGCCGCGACCTTTCTCAGATCACAGACGCAAGGAGGGCGGGTGGGGTGAGAGGGGTGGCACCGCCGGGGCGGGGTGGCTCGCTCGCACGTCGCAGAGGGAGGGCTCCCGGCGGGCCATGCTCACTTGATGGCAGCTTCACAGGTACACCGGAGACGAGAGGGGGGGGGGGGGGGGGGGTGCTGATTAATTCACCATGATAAATGGGAGGGGCCAGCAAGCACTAGTGTCCATTTGTGTACAGTAGCATAGAAAGTAAATTCCTGCCATCCAACTGGTGGCTGAATTTGATAATACTGTCTCTGAATAAATCACAAGAATATAGTTTGGTTTTAACTGTCCTTTCTGCTATTGAACTTATAGCTCAATGTTAACAAGGATTCCTTGATCTGTTTCACCCTCAGTGACAGCCAGAGCCAGTGTTGGATTTTTCATTTCATGACCTGGTCCCGGAGAGTAAAAATCCATAGGCGGAGAGTAAAATGGTATTGTCAGGCAAGTTAAGATTTTGATTTTTGTTTTATTTATTTTACTTGGAAAGTAAAAAATCCTGATTTGTAATAGATATTAAATCCTTGCGAGGAAAATTGAATTATATTTTAACTACAATGTCGGTAAGATCAGGAGAAAAGAGAGCAAATTTCCTGAACAAATATGAAGAGAGCAAAATTCTTTGGACCCAAAAAGTCCAGAAAATGGCCCAAATTCCAAGGCTGGCCAAAGCTGTGAAAGCTGCACTTACTGTCCACTTCATCAGTTTGTTGGAACTGTTGGAACAAAAAGTCAGATGTTGCTTTGGTTGGCCTATATCTTTGAAAGGTTGCATATCAAAGATCACATTGGTAATATCTTACAAAAGATAAACATTGCATGAATTAATTTCACTTGGTGTGTAACAGTTGTTAAACTTAGTTTATTGTCTTATTGCAAAGTTAAATGACAATATAAGTGCCTGCTTTTTTTAAAACTCAATCAGAGCTCTTTATCACCAAACATCTTATTTACATTTTTTGTGGGACTATAAACATTTTATCTTTTAGCAGTGAAATAGGACTATCCAAGCTTTTAATGAACAATTTTATGAGATCTTGAGGTTGCCAAAGCAAATAAGTTAGTTTATAAGTAGGTGCCTTTGCAACCTACTTACCGCTGACCGCTGACCGCTGACTGCTGACTGCTGACTGCTGACTGCTGACTGCTGACCGCTGACCGCCTGCCTCTCCGTGCCGTCAGGAACTACGCTCTGAAGTCTGAAGTGAGCGTCGCCCGCCTCTCCGTGCCGCCACGAACTACGCGCTGAAGTAACCGTCTCCGCGATGGCGTACGACATGGACGATCAGGCCGAGTGTCCTCTGTGTATGGAGCAGTTCGAGATGGACGATCTCAGCTTCTTCCCGTGCACGTGTGGATATCAGGTGAGTGACCCTTTCCCGGCGGCGGCAGCGGAAACTGCGCAGCGCGGACCTCTCAGCTGTGCAGCGACCTGTGACTGTGCCGGTTTAGAGGATCTTTGCGCAAACACGGCGAAGCTGTGTAGATGTGTAGACCGCATTTTTGAGGTGCGGATCAGCATGACTAGAAAACATCGGTGCTTAGGTGCTACACGAAAATGAGAACAGCTGGCAGCGGACAGTTCAATGTCAGGTGGTGAGGTACGATATCTGTTAGTTACGGCCGGAATTTGCCGGCGATCAGTGGCGTCTGAGACGCAGTACGTCTGTGTCCCTCTGGAGATTCCCGTCGGGACTGGTGGCAGCTGGTGCCGCTGTGGTACTCTTGTGACGGTTCGCGATCCGTGCCGATAAGTCGCCAGCTGCTGTCGAAAGTCGCCGGCGACGATCGTACAACGCGCTCTCGCTCGCTTGTTCACTCATCGGTGCATTAGTGTGTCCACCTTGATGTCGGCGTTCTGCGACCGTGACATTGTTTGTCCCGAATCATCCAGCTCTATCACCATACATTTGACCTACTGAAGTGCTGTAAACATGTGCAAAAGGCTGGGGAACTAAAACAGTTGTGCACATTGGAAGGTGGCTAGTGCAAAAACAAACCAGAAAATGTGGCTATTGATCCGCAGCTCCTGGCTTCTGCACTTTTTATTTGACGCGTATTGTCACCAGTACTTGCTGTGTATGTTTTAGCAATGTAGTGACGGAACCATCGAGCCAGGATACGTTGAGCCTATCACCACCAGCAATCTCCGACAATGGTTACATTGTTGTCCTACAGCAGATGTCGGCGATTCAGTGCAGGGTCGTGTGGAGGTCACACCAACATCCGGGCGGCCCGCCGGCGTGCGTTGTCGACCGATATCGAGATCGCTGTTCCTCCCTCCCGTCTGACGCGACGCACCCTTGCCCGCTCGCCGCGTGTTGCTCGTGCCCGAGATCGCTGTTCCTCCCTCTAGTCTGACGCGACGCACCCTTGCCCGCCCGCCGCGTGTTGCTCGTGCCCGTGTTCGGGTCTGCCCGCCGGGTGCTGAGTCCGTGTGTGACGCCTTGTGCCGCTGTGTGTCGCCGCAGATATGCCGGTTCTGCTGGCACAGGATCCGCACAGACGAGAACGGCCTGTGTCCCGCCTGCCGAAAACCGTACTCTGAAAACCCGGCCGACTTCAAGCCGCTTACCAACGAGGAGCTCCAGAAGATCAAGGCGGAGAAGAAGCAGAAGGACCTGCAGAAGAAGCTCAAGATGAGCGAGAACAGGAAGCACCTGGCCAACGTGCGGGTGGTGCAGAAGAACCTGGTGTTTGTGGTGGGGTTGTCGCCGCGGCTCTCAGACCCGGAGGTCAGTGACCTGGCCCTGACCTGACCGGGCCTGGTGTGAACTGACCTGATCCAATCCATCCTTATTGTTGTGTCCCTTCTGTGACCCACTGAAGAAGACTCTCAGCTCACCAGTCGCTATATTGTAGCCAACATAACGTGAGTCCTTGTAACCACACTCTCGACGTTGGCAGCCTGGTCGTCAACAAAACGCGCCTCTCCCGGAAAACCCTCAGCCCAGAAATGACGTCACAAATAACAAACTGACGTCATAATACTCAAGGAACGAAACCACTAATTTCTCGCCACAACACTTATCATGCTCCAATGCACCTCAAACGACCCGAGCCCCGATAGCTCTGTCTGTTCTTGTTGGTAATGGATTTAGATACGACCAGCAGCAGCTGATGCAGATGGCTTTATTCAGCCGACGTCGTGCCTTTCAAACCGCTCCTTGGCTCATCATGCCAAGGGGCCAATGTGAGGTGGAATGCAGATCCGCCGCCGACTACAAAGGACGATGGTGACGTCATTGTGTTCTGGTGTTGCATCGTGTTGCGGAATGCCGATCCGTCGTTGTTGTATTGGAGGGTTGTAGTAACTCGTCTCGGCTCTCTCGGGTTTCAGGTGCTAAAGCGGCACGAGTATTTCGGCAAGTTCGGCAAAATCCATAAAGTTGTGATAAACCATAGCACCCAATATGTCGGCTCGCAAGTAAGTGTCTTTGATCGCCAGTCACGGCGGCGCCGCTCACACGTGGCCTTTATAGGACTGCACTGCTCTGTTCAGTAAGCTGGGTGACGGCCGTGTTTGAATCGATCACCTGGGTCCCGACCCAACTCACAATAGGCGATAAAACATTTACTGCAGGTTTAGCGGCCATGTCTTATTCCGTAGCCTTTTTACGCGATGTTTCTGTTTTCAGATTCAGTTTTGTTGTTAAGAAAATAGACAGTTCCATTCAATTCACCCGTGTCTCGCCTACCAGCCTTTAGAGGTTGCCGTCTGTCGGTCTGTTTGGACAGTCCCCACCCAGCCTTGGCATTTTGGCCCTTTTCTGGAATTTTTGGGTCCAAAGAATTTTGCTCTCCGTTTCTTTCTGGAAATTTGCTCTCTTTTCACTTGATCTTACCGACATTGTAGTAAAATATATTTTGTTTTACATCAAGGATTTCATATCTATTACAACTAAGGAATTGTTATTTTCCAAGGAAAACAAAAACATTGTTTTTCCTAACATTAAAATGTACTCTTCATCTATGGATTTTTGCTCTCTGGGACCAGATCATGAAACGACAAATCCAACACTCCCCACCAGGCATGTAGCCAGGATTTTTATCAGGGGTGGGGGGTGGGGTGGAGGCACGTCGGTGGTAGACACAAATTTCGCTCCTCATTGTTGTTGGTTGTTGACCGGGGGTCAAATAATCGAATTTTATCTAGTGTAAATTTGTTTTGCTCGGGGGGGGGGGGGCATGGCCCCATCCCCCCTCATGGCTACGTCCCTGGTCCCTACCTGCTGACCGTGTGATTCCCTGCTGTGCGAAGGAAAACGTATGTGGCCTGACCTGACCTGACCTGACCTGACCTGACCCGACCTGACCTGACCTGACCTGACCCGACCCGACCTGACCGTGTCTGACCCGGTCTGTGTGTGCGGCGCAGTGTCGGCACGTACCGCAGGGGCCAAGCGCCAGCGCGTACGTGACCTACTACCGGTCCGACGACGCACTGCGGGCCATAGGCGCCGTCAACAACGTCACCATAGAGAACCGCACGCTCAAGGCCTCCCTCGGCACCACCAAGTACTGCTCACACTTCATGAAGAACCAGCCCTGTCCAAAGACCGACTGCATGTACCTGCATGAACCAGGTGAGCGGTGTGGGAGCTGCGGAGCTCGCTGCGGAGCTCGCTGCGGAGCTCGCTGCGGAGCTCGCTGCGGAGGTCGCTGCGGAGCTCGCTGCGGAGCTCGCTGCGGAGCTCGCTGCGGAGCTCGCTGCGGAGCTCGCTGCGGAGCTCGCTGCGGAGCTCGCTGCGGAGCTCGCTGCGGAGCTCGCTGCGGAGCTCGCTGCGGAGCTCGCTGTGGAGCTCGCTGCGGAGCTCGCTGCGGAGCTCGCTGCGGAGCTCGCTGTGGAGCTCGCTGTGGAGCTCTCTGCGGAGCTCGCTGTGGAGCTCTCTGCGGAGCTCGCTGCGGAGCTGGCTGCGGAGCTCGCTGCGGAGCTCGCTGCGGAGCTCGCTGTGGAGCTCTCTGCGGAGCTCGCTGTGGAGCTCTCTGCGGAGCTCGCTGCAGCTGGATATGGCGGAGCGAAAGGCTGGCAGTACGTTTTATCGACCACAATTGGCTGTCTGATCGTAAAGTACGGGCGGATTGAAGGCCGGCCTTGCATGTGTGGCCGTGAACGGTGACACGCTGAATGCTCTCATATGAGAGTGGTGTGTGTGTGTGTGTGTGTGTGTGTTCATTCCAGGATTTTATGTCAAATAATTATATCGTGAACAATGACTTCCGTAGTTTCATCAAATGGCATTGCCCTTTTTTCTCTTTTTTTTGCATCAAATGGCATGGTTGGTGATTATCATTGAGCTATGTACCATTACTATCGTTGTAAATTGCGATAGTGTACCTCGCCGTTTTGTGGAGGCATGGTAGCAACCTTATTTCATGTTCATTTCATAGATTTATGTGGTATGTGACAATACGATGGACACATAGTTTTTTTGGTGCACTTAAAAATGAAGCAGTCATTCATTGGAGAGTGTTGAGTTCCGCGCATTTTTCAGGGGATGAAGCGGCGAGCTTCACCAAAGAGGCGATGCAGCAAGGCAAGCATCAAGAGTACGAGAAAAAGCTACACGACCAGCTTTTCCAGCAGTCGCAAAATCAAATCAACCGGGTAAAAGACAGGTATGTATTGCACAGCGTTGTGATCATCGACTGCGCTCTTCTCCCTTAACCCTGGGCAGATCGCTGGATATCCTCATCCCTGTCTTTATTTCCACTTTAATTCTTCACAATGAAGACAAGAAATTAGAAGTTCGATCAAATGCATCTGCTAAGAGATGCCCACCGTGGTTTGTTATGTTTTTGCTTTCGTTTTTGTTTGAAAGTTCCCCGTACGATACAGACTCTGTGGGTTTCCCGGAAACCCTGCGAAGTCTCGGCATTGAGCTTCATGATATTGTATCAGGAATGCCTCGATGATGAAATTGTTTAGCTACGGTGCCAGTGCCTGCAGCTGGTTACTAACACGGATAAAGACAACTATCGTTATCTATTGTGTCAGTTCAGACTTCTGTTTCAACTGAAATTGATGACTCACATTATATAACAACCGGTAAATGGGATAATGTTCTTCAGTTAAGTGCATCCAATTACGTATGTGTACCTGTGCAGTTGGATCTGAATGTTTCCAAACTGTCTTTCTTTCTCGCCAAGGAATTGCCGTAGCAAGACGATTAATAAGCTCAGCACGCGGCTGCCATCCAACACTTTGACGTCCTCGTATATCCCTTTCACAACCATCCCGCAAACATGCAGCTCTGCGCCATTTACCGTTTTGACCAACCTAGAATCAAACGTCGGCGTATCCACATGGCGACAAAGCTGGATCTAAAACCTTGCCAGTGGTACGGACACGGAAGAGGAAGTTTCGTGGGATGTGGACACGCCTAGGCACTGTCCGGCTAAAAACTCCCGCCTGCTGACCTTTGGTCGGCCGGCACGTTCAGTGAGCTGCTGAGCGGCTCGGGTAGTGTAGCGCCAAGCGCGACTGAGGCAGCCAGCTCGGCCGCGGCTGTAGGCCATATGACAGGCGGCATGATATTTGTCCTTGTTAAGTGGACTGAAACGTGCATAAAAGGTGAATCTTTATCCTGGCTGGCTAGGCTGCCTTCCGCGGTAATTGTGTGTATACCTTTTACATGCCCCATCAGTTTGTAACACATTTCGTTCTGTACCCGGTGTCGACACAAAATACGCCCCTTGCTATAGTGTGTCATGCAGCTGTCTCTCGCCGTCCTTTGTCACCAAAGTTACGTCATCTAAAGATACGACGAGTAATTGATGCTCTGACCGCATGACGGTACTCTTAATAGTGTTCTTGGCAGCTTGATGCCGTTTCTCACCTTTGTTACCAAAGTTGAATTATCTAAAGATAAGATAATGGATAAGCTCTAAGATTTGAGAGTTTAAGCCTTGGTTGCGATCGATGCACACAGTTTGTGAGCGGGGTTAGGTGAGCTGCCTGCAATCTAGCCTTCGCCCGGAGCGGCCAGCTGTGCACGCCGCTCACCATTGCTCAATGTCCGGGGGCGATGTGGGCGGTAAGCTGAGGCAGGGATACCATCACTGACGAGCTCCCCGTGCTGGAGAGCGGCCCGGAGCGCCCGGAGCGGCCAGCTGTGCACGCCGCTCACCATTGCTCAATGTCCGGGGGCGATGTGGGCGGTAAGCTGAGGCAGGGATACCATCACTGACGAGCTCCCCGTGCTGGAGAGCGGCCCGGAGCGCCCGGAGCGGACAGCTGTGCACGCCGCTCACCATTGCTCAATGTCCGGGGGAGATGTGGGCGGTAAGCTGAGGCAGGGATACCATCACTGAGCTCCCCGTGCTGGAGAGCGGGCTCGGTTCCCCGACGGGTCCCGTATGTAAGGCGTGGTCTGGCCACTACCATACCTTGGGACGTGGTGGGCGACGGTCGTTCCCGACCGAATATGACCGCAGAAATTGCGTTGTTGTGGAGCTTAAATAGCAAGCAGTGAATAGCGGTTGCCGATATACCGTTCACCCCGCCCGTGCTATGTGTTGCAGGCGAGCGAATCCGTGCCAGTCGGAGTCGGGCTCGGTCCCGATCCCGTCCGGCTCGCAGCGGCTCGGCAGCGCTGAGAACAGTCCGCCGGGCGGCAGCTCGGCCGGCTCCTCGGGCGGCGGCGGCGGAGGCTCCTCGGCCGCCAACGGCAGCTGGCCGCCCCTCCAACCGACGAAAAAGTCGCGCGGCCGGAAGAGCCGGAAACGGAACGCGGAGAGCGCGGCGGCGCGGACGGCCGGCGCGGTGCCGCCGAGTGCGGCCGGGGGTGGCGGTGTGCTGACGCTGGTGAACAATCACTCGGACGACGAGAACAGCACCGGCTCGCGGGAGCGGCAAACGGACAGCAGTCGGTCCACGCCGCTGTCACAGTCGGCGGCACCACTGGTGGTGGCATCGGCCGCCACGCCGCCGCCCGAGCCAGCCGCTCAGCCGGCGGCCACGCCCCCTCCCCCGGCACCGACCCCGCCGGCGGCCGCTGCGACGCCCCCAGCAGCCGCGCCCGAGCCGGAGCCGATCGTCGAGCGGCCGGCTTCACCGCCACCGCCGACAGCACCTTCACCCGCGCCCATGCCCACCTTCGCCGCCACGCCTGCGCCGGCGGCCGCGCCGTCCCCGGCCCTGATGCCGGCGATCGCCACGCTGACGCCGCCGCCCGGTCTGTCGCACCCGACGCCGGCCTCCACTCCGGCCTCGAGCTCCGGCTCGGCCGAGTGGCTGGTGCCGGGCCGCGGTGACTCGCTGGCGGCAGCGCTGCTCAGCCAGCCCACGCCGCCGCCCGAGGCGGACGAGTACCCGCTGGACGGCGCCGACGACGACCTCGACTTCGACCCGTTCGAGGAGACGGAGAAGGGTCTGAGCGCGCTGCTGGAGCGCGAGCGCGAGCAGCAGGCGCGTCAGGCGGCGCAGCGGCAGCAGGCGCTGCGGCTCGGTGGCGGCCTGCCGCCCGCGCCCGGACTGACTAGCTTTAATGCGGCGGCGCCGCGCGCCCGCCTGCCGCCGCCCGGCTTCAGCGGACACGGCGGACTGGGACTGGGGTCACTCGGCCACTCGCCGTACCAGCAGCCCTCGCCAGGTGAGACGGGCAGGACAGGTCACTCGCCGTACCAGCAGCCCTCGCCAGGTGAGACGGGTCACTCGGCCACTCGCCGTACCAGCAGCCCTCGCCAGGTGAGACGGGTCACTCGGCCACTCGCCGTACCAGCAGCCCTCGCCAGGTGAGACAGGCAGGACAGGTCACTCGCCGTACCAGCAGCCCTCGCCAGGTGAGACAGGTCGCTCGGCCACCCGCCGTACCAGCAGCCCTCGCCAGGTGAGACGGGCAGGACAGGCCACTCGCCGTACCAGCAGCCCTCGCCAGGTGAGACGGGTCACTCGGCCACTCGCCGTACCAGCAGCCCTCGCCAGGTGAGACAGGCAGGACAGGTCGCTCGGCCACCCGCCGTACCAGCAGCCCTCGCCAGGTGAGACGGGCAGGACAGGTCACTCGCCGTACCAGCAGCCCTCGCCAGGTGAGACAGGCAGGACAGGTCGCTCGGCCACCCGCCGTACCAGCAGCCCTCGCCAGGTGAGAGGGCAGGTGACGGGTGGGCTGACAGGAGCGCCGCAGCAGACGCCAGACGCACGCTATTGAACGGGCGAAAGAAGGTCCCGTGATGGCACAAAAACGGGCCGCAAATGTAGGAACACATTTGGATGTTATAATGTAAGAATGTGAGCAGAAATTGGAATGGTGTATTTGAACAGTTTCGGATATTTTGTATGGCGCGCCAACATCGGTGTTGTGGATGTCGTCCAGGCCGGCTGACAAACTGGGGTGGGTATTGGACGGTGGTATTACTGCCCGGGGCCGGTGTACTCGTCTTTGTTACCAAGCCGGAGCAAGGTCGAGATTTGTTTGGCCGACTTTCCTGTTTCACCTCACTGGTTATACTAATCACTGGTAAACTTATTTGTAATATTTCATTAATTCGCTCATTTACGTTATTTATTTTCCTTAGCCCAAACTTAATTAATGACGTGACTCCCGTTGCATACTTAGCCACTTACGTTAGACTGCAACCACCTCCGATACAATAACTTCCAGTGGCTGTCGGGCAATGTTTGGATCGTGTGATCAGGCAATGTTTGGATCGTGGGAGATGCGGCCCGACAATGTGTATGCTGATTGCGTCAGCAGGTAACACTCGGGAGTACGGCTCAGTGTTTACAATACGGGGAAGGCACATCCTCTCCTCGGTGTGTTTACATACATGGCGGCATTATTGCTGACGTGTACCACAGCTGCCGATTTTTCGCACGGTGTTCTTTACAACGCGGCCTTTAGCATGTTGTGGTTGGGACAGTATTATGATATACTACGAATGCACTCTTCTAGGATATTGTGAGCCATGTGAGACAACACAGAATGCCCGTTGGGTAGCACTTTTCAGTGTGTTCACCCATTTTGTTATCGGAAATCGACCACCATCGAACTTCTTTGAGTGGGCGTCTTATAACATACAGTAATTGCGGTGCCGTAAACCCAAGCCATTTATTATCGAAATTGTTTGTTTTGCATTGTAGGTGGCAGATCTATCGTTGACACTATTCCTACCAGCGTCATATCAGCCAAGACGCCGAGCCGTTTCGTGTCGTGGAAAGCCTGCGGTTTACAGCGGCGCATGTTTGTCTGACGACTGACGACTGATTGCTGCCGTCACTAACCCAGCTATCGCGTCTGCTTTCAGACATGTGTGGCAGCAAGATGTTGCCGTTCCTCAACGGCGGCGGCATGAACGGCGTGCACGGCATGAACGGCATGCACGGCATGAACGGGTTGAGCCGGCCGCCGCCGGGCCGGTCACGTGCGCTCTCCCCGCCTCACAACTTGTTCTCGGACCTCTCCAACATGATGATGGGTGGCGGCCAGAGCCAGCCGCCGCCGCCGCCGCAGCAGCACTCCCAGCAACCTCCCCGCCACGACAGCCTCAAGGACTGGCAGGGACTGAAGAAGCACTTCCCCAACATCAACATATCGTTCAGCAGCGGCGCGCCACCGGGGGCCGGCGGGGTCGGTCGGTATCCGCCCGGTCAGCCGGGCTCGGCGGCCCGCCACCCGACTCACCACCCGGGCCACCACTGCCCGGCGCCGCCCCTCGCCAGGTTCATGTCACAGCCGCCCAAGCCGCCCAGCTCCCAAGGTACGTCAACACACGGACTCACATACACATAGGGGGTGCAATTGTTTGTATTCAGCAACGATGGCTCGGCGTCGGCTGTTCTGGTACTGTACTGTGTACTGTGTACTGTGTACTGTGTACTGTGTACTGTGTACTGTGTACTGTGTACTGTGTACCGTGTACTGTGTACCGTGTACTGTGTACCGTGTACTGTGTACCGTGTACTGTGTACCGTGTACTGTGTACCGTGTACTGTGTACCGTGTAATGTGTACCGTGTAATGTGTACTGTGTACCGTGTACTGTGTACCGTGTACTGTGTACCGTGTACTGTGTACCGTGTACTGTGTACCGTGTACTGTGTACCGTGTACTGTGTACCGTGTACTGTGTACCGTGTACTGTGTACCGTGTACTGTGTACTGTGTACTGTGTACCGTGTACTGTGTACCGTGTACTGTGTACCGTGTACCGTGTACTGTGTACTGTGTACTGTGTACCGTGTACTGTGTACCGTGTACTGTGTACTGTGTACCGTGTACCGTGTACTGTGTACCGTGTACTGTGTACCGTGTACTGTGTACCGTGTACTGTGTACCGTGTACTGTGTACCGTGTACTGTGTACCGTGTACTGTGTACCGTGTACTGTGTACCGTGTACTGTGTACCGTGTACTGTGTACCGTGTAATGTGTACTGTGTACTGTGTACCGTGTACTGTGTACCGTGTACTGTGTACCGTGTACTGTGTACCGTGTACTGTGTACCGTGTACTGTGTACCGTGTACTGTGTACCGTGTACTGTGTACCGTGTACTGTGTACCGTGTACTGTGTACCGTGTACTGTGTACCGTGTACTGTGTACCGTGCACTGTGTACTGTGTACTGTGTACTGTGTACTGTGTACTGTGTACTGTGTACTGTGTACTGTGTACTGTGTACTGTGTACCGTGTACTGTGTATTGTGTACCGTGGACTGTGTACTGTATACTGTGTACTGTGTACCGTGTACTGTGTACCGTGTACTGTGTACCGTGTACTGTGTACCGTGTACTGTGTACCTTGTACCGTGTACTGTGTACTGTGTACCGTGTACTGTGTACCGTGTACCGTGTACCGTGTACTGTGTACTGTGTACCGTGTACTGTGTACAGTGTACCGTGTACCGTGTACTGTGTACTGTGTACTGTATACTGTATACTGTATACTGTGTAATGTGTACCGTGTACCGTGTACCGTGTACTGTGTACTGTGTACTGTGTACCGTGTACCGTGTACTGTATACTGTATACTGTATACTGTGTACCGTGTACTGTGTACCGTGTACTGTGTACCGTGTACTGTGTACCGTGTACTGTGTACCGTGTACTGTGTACCGTGTACTGTGTACCGTGTACTGTGTACTGTGTACCGTGTACCGTGTACTGTGTACTGTATACTGTATAATGTGTACCGTGTACTGTGTACCGTGTACTGTGTACCGTGTACTGTGTACCGTGTACTGTGTACCGTGTACTGTGTACCGTGTACTGTGTACCGTGTACTGTGTACCGTGTACTGTGTACCGTGTACTGTGTACCGTGTACTGTGTACCGTGTACTGTGTACCGTGTACTGTGTACCGTGTACTGTGTACCGTGTACTGTGTACCGTGTACTGTGTACCGTGTACTGTGTACCGTGTACCGTGTACCGTGTACCGTGTACCGTGTACTGTGTACTGTATACCGTGTACTGTGTACCGTGTACTGTGTACCGTGTACTGTGTACCGTGTACTGTGTACTGTGTACCGTGCACTGTGTACTGTGTACTGTGTACTGTGTACCGTGCACTGTGTACCGTGTACCGTGTACCGTGTACCGTGTACCGTGTACCGTGTACCGTGTACCGTGTACCGTGTACTGTGTACTGTGTACCGTGTACTGTGTACCGTGTACTGTGTACCGTGTACTGTGTACCGTGTACTGTGTACTGTGTACTGTGTACTGTGTACTGTACTGTGCACCGTGTACCGTGTACCGTGTACCGTGTACCGTGTACCGTGTACCGTGTACCGTGTACCGTGTACTGTGTACCGTGTACTGTGCACCGTGTACCGTGTACCATGTATTGTGTACCGTGTACCATGTACTGTGTACCGTGTACCGTGTACTGTGTACTGTGTACTGTGTACCGTGTACCGTGTACTGTAATGTGTACTGTGTACCGTGCACTGTGTACTGTGTACTGTGTACTGTGTACCGTGTACTGTGTACCGTGTACTGTGTACCGTGTACTGTGTACCGTGTACTGTGTACTGTGTACCGTGTACCGTGTACGTGTACCGTGTACCGTGTACCGTGTACCGTGTACCGTGTACCGTGTACCGTGTACTGTGTACTGTGTACTGTGTACCGTGTACTGTGTACCGTGTACTGTGTACCGTGTACTGTGTACCGTGTACTGTGTACCGTGTACCGTGTACCGTGCACTGTGTGCCGTGCACTGTGTACCGTGTACCGTGTACCGTGTACTGTGTACTGTATACCGTGTACTGTGTACCGTGTATTGTGTACCGTGTACTGTGTACCGTGTACTGTGTACTGTGTACCGTGTACTGTGTACCGTGTACTGTGTACCGTGTACTGTGTACCGTGTACTGTGTACCGTGTACTGTGTACCGTGTACTGTGTACTGTGTACCGTGTACTGTGTACCGTGTACTGTGTACCGTGTACTGTGTACCGTGTACTGTGTACCGTGTACTGTGTACCGTGTACTGTGTACCGTGTACCGTGTACCGTGTACCGTGTACCGTGTACTGTGTACTGTGTACCGTGTACTGTGTACTGTGTACCGTGTACTGTGTACCGTGTACCGTGTACCGTGTACCGTGTACCGTGTACCGTGTACCGTGTACCCTGTACTGTGTACCCTGTACTGTGTACCGTGTACTGTGTACCGTGTACTGTGTACTGTGTACTGTGTACCGTGTACCGTGTACCGTGTACCGTGTACCGTGCACCGTGTACCGTGTACCGTGTATTGTGTATTGTGTACTGTGTACTGTGTACCGTGTACCGTGTACTGTGTACTGTGTACCGTGTACTGTGTACCGTGTACTGTGTACTGTGTACCGTGTACCGTGTACCGTGTACTGTGTACCGTGTACTGTACCGTGTACTGTGTACCGTGTACTGTACCGTGTACTGTACCGTGTACTGTACCGTGTACTGTACCGTGTACCGTGTACCGTGTACCGTGTACCGTGTACTGTGTACCGTGTACTGTGTACCGTGTACTGTGTACCGTGTACTGTGTACCGTGTACCGTGTACCGTGTACCGTGTACCGTGTACCGTGTACTGTGTACCGTGTACCGTGTACTGTGTACCGTGTACTGTGTACTGTGTACCGTGTACCGTGTGCCGTGTACCGTGTACTGTGTAACGTGTACTGTGTACCGTGTACTGTGTACCGTGTACTGTGTACCGTGTACCGTGTACTGTGTACCGTGTACCGTGTACTGTGTACCGTGTACTGTGTACCGTGTACTGTGTACCGTGTACCGTGTACCGTGTACCGTGTACCGTGTACTGTGTACCGTGTACTGTGTACCGTGTACTGTGTACTGTGTACCGTGCACCGTGTACCGTGTACCGTGCACCGTGTACTGTGTACTGTGTACTGTGTACCGTGTACCGTGTACCGTGTACCGTGTACCGTGTACCGTGTACTGTGTACCGTGTACTGTGTACCGTGGACTGTGTGCCGTGGACTGTGCACCGTGTACCGTGTACCGTGTACCGTGTACTGTGTACTGTGTACTGTGTACCGTGTACCGTGTGCCGTGTACCGTGTACCGTGTACCGTGTACCGTGTACTGTGGACTGTGTACCGTGTACCGTGTACCGTGTACCGTGTACCGTGTGCCGTGTACCGTGTACCGTGTACCGTGTACCGTGTACTGTGTACCGTGTACCGTGTACTGTGTACTGTGTACCGTGTACTGTGTACCGTGTACCGTGTACTGTGTACTGTGTACCGTGTACCGTGTACCGTGTACTGTGCACCGTGTACCGTGTACCGTGTACTGTGTACCGTGTACTGTGTACCGTGTACCGTGTACTGTGTAGCGCGTCATATGTGCGAATGTGGCTTGCGGAGTCGTACGGTATTCTTGTGAGGGGATATCGTATTTTGCTCCTATGTCATTACGGATGGTGTCCGGTTGCATTTGCTGCCTTTCGGTGAGTTATCTGTGTCTGCTTATCGGATCTGATTTTGCCGTCTTGTGGCCAATTGACTATGTACTCGTGTATCTTAGTCAGTTTGTAACGTTCCCAGCAGTTGTAACTGTAGTCTGTCAGGAGTGGTTGAGAGCGGTATACTCGTGCATACACCGTCCACATCCAGTCGTCTGACCGTGTCTGGCTGTATGTGTATCTGCTGATTATCTCTGCCGATCGGCCGGTCCCGGAGCTGTATCTGACCTTGTCTCTATGTGTGTGTGTATGTGTCCGCCTCATGCTGGAGCGCCGGTCCCGGAGCTGTATCTGACCTTGTCTCTATGTGTGTGTGTATTTGTCCGTCTCATGCTGGAACGCCGGTCCCGGAGCTGTATCTGACCTTGTCTCTATGTGTGTGTGTATTTGTCTGTCTCATGCTGGAGCGCCGGTCCCGGAGCTGTATCTGACCTTGTCTCTATGTGTGTGTGTATTTGTCCGTCTCATGCTGGAGCGCCGGTCCCGGAGCTGTATCTGACCTTGTCTCTATGTGTGTGTGTATTTGTCCGTCTCATGCTGGAGCGCCGGTCCCGGAGCTGTATCTGACCTTGTCTCTATGTGTGTGTGTATTTGTCCGTCTCATGCTGGAGCGCCGGTCCCGGAGCTGTATCTGACCTTGTCTCTATGTGTGTGTGTGTATTTGTCCGTCTCATGCTGGAGCGCCGGTCCCGGAGCTGTATCTGACCTTGTCTCTATGTGTGTGTGTATTTGTCCGTCTCATGCTGGAGCGCCGGTCCCGGAGCTGTATCTGACCTTGTCTCCATGTGTGTGTGTGTGTGTGTGTGTGTGTGTATTTGTCCGTCTCATGCTGGAGCGCCGGTCCCGGAGCTGTATCTGACCTTGTCTCTATGTGTGTGTGTATTTGTCCGTCTCATGCTGGAGCGCCGGTCCCGGAGCTGTATCTGACCTTGTCTCTATGTGTGTGTGTATTTGTCCGTCTCATGCTGGAGCGCCGGTCCCGGAGCTGTATCTGACCTTGTCTCCATGTGTGTGTGTGTATTTGTCCGTCCCATGCTGGAGCGCCGGTCCCGGAGCTGTATCTGACCTTGTCTCTATGTGTGTGTGTATTTGTCCGTCTCATGCTGGAGCGCCGGTCCCGGAGCTGTATCTGACCTTGTCTCTATGTGTGTGTGTATTTGTCCGTCTCATGCTGGATCGCCGGTCCCGGAGCTGTATCTGACCGTGTCTCTATGTGTGTGTGTATTTGTCCGTCTCATGCTGGAGCGCCGGTCCCGGAGCTGTATCTGACCTTGTCTCTATGTATGTGTGTATTTGTCCGTCTCATGCTGGAGCGCCGGTCCCGGAGCTGTATCTGACCTTGTCTCTATGTGTGTGTGTATTTGTCCGTCTCATGCTGGAGCGCCGGTCCCGGAGCTGTATCTGACCGTGTCTCTATGTGTGTGTGTGTGTGTGTGTGTGTGTGTGTGTGTGTGTGTGTGTGTGTATTTGTCCGTCTCATGCTGGAGCGCCGGTCCCGGAGCTGTATCTGACCTTGTCTCTATGTGTGTGTGTATTTGTCCGTCTCATGCTGGAGCGCCGGTCCCGGAGCTGTATCTGACCTTGTCTCTATGTGTGTTACCGTCAGCTCTGTCCGTTTTAGACTGGAGTGGCGGCGCCGGCTGTGTCTGACCGTGTCTCTATGTGTGTGTTACCGTCAGCTCTGTCCGTTTTAGACTGGAGTGGCGGCGCCGGCTGTGTCTGACCGTGTCTCTATGTGTGTGTTACCGTCAGCTCTGTCCGTTTTAGACTGGAGTGGCGGCGCCGGCTGTGTCTGACCGTGTCTCTATGTGTGTGTTACCGTCAGCTCTGTCCGTTTTAGACTGGAGTGGTGGCGCCGGCTGTGTCTGACCGCGTCTATGGCTCTGCTGCATCTGATCACCCTGTGTGTGTGTGTGTGTGCGGCTGTATCTGACCGTATCTGTGCATATGTTTTTTTGTTGTGTCTGACCGTGTCTGCATCTGTCCTGTCTGCCTGCAGGCTGGAGCGGCTGCGCCGGCTCGGACTGGACGGCAATGGACCCGGCAATCGTGTCGTCTGGTCAGCTGGCCGGACCGCCGCGCTCCGACTCACCGCCGCACTGGCTGCGCTCCCTGGAACAGCTGACCGAGACGGGGCCCATGTACCCGCCGGCCGGGCCGCCGCAGCGCGCGCCCGCCCTCTGGACCTCCACACCGCCCCCCGGCTTCAACCCGACGCTGTGACGCGCCGCCGCCAACTCCACCGACCGAGTGAGTCCGACGGGCTGCTGCCGTCCGCCCTGATCACGGGCTAGGAGCTCAAACAGTTCAGAGTTGGCAGCCCTCAGAGGGCTTGGAGTTCGATGGGCGTAGGAATTAACAGGTAATGAGTGGACACATCACCTCTGCCAGCAAACATCCACCAGGTGGGCGGGCCGTGCCGGTGGTATTTTGACCGACTATTGACTGCTAGTGATGGCGCTAACATGCAGTGTGTCGTATGCTCTGTGTTGCGTGCCCCATGCCCGGCCCTGTCCGACTGCCGTGACTTGCTAGCGGCACCATCTATCGTCATCGGTCTCTGCCGTGTGGTGGCGGCTGTCAACACCTCTGCCGGCTGACGGCCACCTGGCTTACATGAGTAGGCCGGGTCTCCGGCCATGTTGTGCGGTGTCGTACCGTGTCGCGCGCCGTGCTCAGTTATACTGTGCTGTGCGCCGCGCTCTGTTATACTGTGCTGTGTGGTGTCATGTCGCGCCCGGTTAACTGTGCGGTGTCGTACCGTGTCGTGCTGTTCTGTTCTATTATGTGCTGTTCTGTTCTATTGTCATATTCTGTGCTGTTCTGTTCTATTTTCATATTATGTTCTGTTCTGTTCTATTCTGTGCTGTTCTGTTCTATTCTCTGCTGTTCTGTGCTATGTTGTGATGTACCACGCTGTGTTGTGATTTACCATGCTGTGTTGTGATGTACCATGCTGTGTTGTGCTATGCGACGGACTGCACCTGTACTGTGCCTCGTCTTGCGCGCCGTGCTGTGTTGTGCCGTGCCGTGCCGTGCTGTGCCGTGATGTGCCGTGCTGTGCCGTGCTGTGCCGTGCTGTGCCGTGTTGTGCCGTGCTGTGCCGTGCTGTGCCGTGCTGTGCCGTGCTGTGCCGTGCTGTGCCGTGCTGTGCCGTGCTGTGCCGTGCTGTGCCGTGCTGTGCCGTGCTGTGCCGTGCTGTGCCGTGCTGTGCCGTGCCGTGCTGTGCCGTGCCGTGCTGTGCCGTGCTGTGCCGTGCTGTGCCGTGCTGTGCCGTGCTGTGCCGTGCTGTGCCGTGCTGTGCCGTGCTGTGCCGTGCTGTGCCGTGCTGTGCCGTGCTGTGCCGTGCTGTGCCGTGCTGTGCCGTGCTGTGCCGTGCTGTGCCGTGCTGTGCCGTGCTGTGCCGTGCTGTGCCGTGCTGTGCCGTGCTGTGCCGTGCTGTGCCGTGCTGTGCCGTGCTGTGCCGTGCTGTGCCGTGCTGTGCCGTGCTGTGCCGTGCTGTGCCGTGCTGTGCCGTGCTGTGCCGTGCTGTGCCGTGCTGTGCCGTGCTGTGCCGTGCTGTGCCGTGCTGTGCCGTGCTGTGCCGTGCTGTGCCGTGCTGTGCCGTGCTGTGCCGTGCTGTGCCGTGCTGTGCCGTGCTGTGCCGTGCTGTGCCGTGCTGTGCCGTGCTGTGCCGTGCTGTGCCGTGCTGTGCCGTGCTGTGCCGTGCTGTGCCGTGCTGTGCCGTGCTGTGCCGTGCTGTGCCGTGCTGTGCCGTGCCGTGCCGTGCTGTGCCGTGCTGTGCCGTGCTGTGCCGTGCTGTGCCGTGCTGTGCCGTGCTGTGCCGTGCTGTGCCGTGCCGTGCTGTGCCGTGCTGTGCCGTGCTGTGCCGTGCTGTGCCGTGCTGTGCCGTGCTGTGCCGTGCTGTGCCGTGCTGTGCCGTGCTGTGCCGTGCTGTGCCGTGCCGTGCCGTGCCGTGCTGTGCCGTGCTGTGCCGTGCTGTGCCGTGCTGTGCCGTGCTGTGCCGTGCTGTGCCGTGCTGTGCCGTGCCGTGCCGTGCCGTGCCGTGCCGTGCCGTGCCGTGCCGTGCCGTGCCGTGCCGTGCCGTGCCGTGCCGTGCCGTGCCGTGCTGTGCCGTCCGTGCCGTGCCGTGCCGTGCCGTGCCGTGCCGTGCCGTGCCGTGCCGTGCCGTGCCGTGCCGTGCCGTGCCGTGCCGTGCCGTGCCGTGCTGTGCCGTGCTGTGCCGTGCTGTGCCGTGCCGTGTCTCGACTCCGGACCGTATCTGACCGCCATTGTCCTGCTCTGTCCACAGATACACCTATGACCGGACCGTCCACCCAAATCACAGCCCCACGCAGTAGCGGGCGCCGGCCCGGCCCCGGCCCCGGCCCCGGCCCCGGCCCCGGCCCGGCTTACCGCGGTCGGGCGCCACGCCGCGCCGCGCGTCTGTCGCGTGGCGCGTGACCTAGCCTCCGCTTCTGTGACGGCGTCTCGTGAAGCCAAACTGGTGCCGGGGCAGGGAGCGTCCGGCGGGCGGCAGCGGCGGCGTCTCTGCACTGGCGGGTCTCTGACAGGGGAGCGTCCGGCGGGCGGCAGCGGCGGCGTCTCTGCACTGGCCGGTCTCTGACAGGGGTCGGCCGGGGCGGGGAGCGGCCGGCGGGCGGCAGCGGCGGCGTCTCTGCACTGGCGGGTCTCTGACAGGGGTCGGCCGGGGCGGGGAGCGTCTGGCGGGCGGCAGCGGCGGCGTCTCTGCACTGGCAGGTCTCTGACAGGGGTCGGCCGGGGCGGGGAGTGTCCGGCGGGCGGCAGTGGCGGCGTCTCTGCACTGGCGGGTCTCTGACAGGGGCGGCCGGGGCGGGGAGCGTCCGGCGGGCGGCAGCGGCGGCGTCTCTGCGTGGCGAGCGTGAGACTCGCGGCGCCGCCGGAGCGCGCTGTCGCTGGGCCGAAATCTGTGATGCAACTGTGCGGGAGCCGGACGGGCGGACGGGCGCGGCCAGCTCCGCCGTGGGGAGGTGGCGTTGCAGGGTGCTATGATGTGGGGAGACGCGGGCGGACTGCGCTGTTGGAGACGGGGCGGAGACGCGGCGCTCCACGCAATGAGAAGGAGAGACGCGCAGCGTGCGGAGAGGAGGATCGGCTGCTCGCGGCTGCCCGATGTCCCGGTGGCCCCGGGTGTCTCCGTGACCGGTCCTGCTGGTGGCCAGGCTGATCCTGGTGCTGCCTGTGGTGGCTGAGATTACCTGGGGAGGACGGTCAGAAGGCGGCCAGGGTCGGGCCGGCGGTGGAGGGTGCGGCCGGGCAGAGGCGCCGTACCACCGAGCTGTGTGACCCGGGGGCTATGTGGGGTGATAGGTCATACGGGGTCGGGGCCTGGTGCCGCCCAAAGCTGCCGACTCTCCAATAATGCTGTCCGACCGGACACCGCTAGCTAGGAGCTCGTCAGACAGTACACCAAAGTAAGGTTTTGTTTCTCCCGGTTTATGTTCATGTGTTGCCGATGGTTCCTCGCCTGGTCTTGGAGGTCTTGGAGGTCCGGAGCCAAGTCCCATGGAGAGGTTAGGGTGGCGCGTTGTGCAACTTGCCGCAGAGGGCTCAGTGGCCAGCAGGGCGAGCATGACCTACCGGAGGTCCTGTGCCTCGTGAGAGTGGTGCCGGCCGGCCGACTGGCCCGCTGCGGCGGTCCGCTGCCGCCGTCCAGCCTGCCGAGGAGGGCGGCTCAGGGACTGTCCTGTGTTGAGTCAGAGAGATGGTGCTGCCGGATGGTCACAGGGTGGTGCTGAGGTCTGACCCGGCTTCGGTCTGGTGTCGATAGCACCTGGTGTAGGCGCTGCGGCCAGGCTGGGTCAGTGGTCGGCGCCGACCAAAGAAGATATGTTGATGAATGGTAACAGGGCAGTGCAAATCTCGGGAACATTTGAAGTTATGCTGTGGAAACACCACACACAGGTATGGGGTTTTATTGAACGCACTTGGGCCTGTGGTCCTGCGTAGGTTTTGATAAGCATGCCTGAGGTGCGCTGTTTTCACCGCATGAACGAATGTCTCCGAGAATTTACGAGTCAGTTAGTTTTCCATCGGCGGCAGAGGGATGCCGACAGACGAGGATAAGGTGGCCGGGGTGTGCCGGGCCGGGGGCCGCGAGCGGTCGGAGAGAGCTTCGCTGCGCAGCACCGATAGCGACCGAGACTGACGGAGAACGAGCCGGAACGTGGCCGGCCGCCGCCGCTGGAACGACGGGACCGAACTCAGAAGAGCGTATGTACGCGTGGTAGGAGGCCAGCGGGCGGAGCGAGGGCACGACGATCAGACAGGTATATGTGCGCCAGCTAGTCTAGAGCGGGGGCGGCGGCCGGCGGGCAGCGGGCAGGCCAGACAGAGGCGTGGCGCGAGACAGGCGCCAACGACCGACACCTGTGTGTTATGTTGCCTTGACCCACTCTCCGATTGGCTAAACTTCAGTCCGTAAGTACTTGGCAATCTTTCTGAAATAAAGATACGACTCTTGCTGCTGGTTTGTGTTTCTGGCGCCGCGCAGGCCACTGCGACGTGTAGCGCTCTCAAAACTCATAGGCTTGCTGTTCTGTTATATGTCCATGCGTTAATACAAGAGAATCTATAATACCCGGCGCCATTCGGCATGTTTGGCTTGGTGGCTGTCGGCTGTTCTCGACAGAAACTACTTTCCACAGCGCGTGTCTTCCATTACAGTGTTCTCAGACTCCGGAGCAGCAGTCGTGGGTCGGACGGCGTCCGGATGGCCACTTGATGACATGCCTCCTGACCCCGTATGACCGACATACCTCGTCATTGCTGCCAGTACCGGCCCAACAGAGCAGCTGTCGCGGTCGGCGGTGGCGGGCGACGGCCCAATTGGCTCTGTGCCAGGATAGCTGACTCGGCCAGTGACCGTGCCGACTGCTGATGATTGCATCCGCCGCCGTCTCACTCTCACTACTACGTTGACGAGCATTCGAGGGGCTTCATGCAGAGGCGCGCGATCACGGAGCGGCAGGGCCACTTGGCAGGCGTGACCGTGTTAAAGTTCGTTTGAAACACGATTTACTTTGCACGGAGGGTTGAAAAGGATTATGCTCCTCACGTCGAATATGGACTTTTCCTGAGCATATCAATCCAATTCAATCTGAACTTCCCAGTCTAACATAACTTAACTTGCGTTGATCTAATACACACTTGAATGACCAAATAACACTTCGGACACCGTGCTGGAGTCTAGGCTTGGGTAAACGTATGCACTCGACGAACTGCAATCACGAAAGTTGGCCAAGGACATCCTCTCGGGACACGAACTCCGGCCGAACACCAGCATGACTGACACGTTACACGACCTGGCAGCCAGGGAGAGTTGCGACACATACCTAGCATTATGTGTCTACCGCCCTGCTTAGCTAAACACTATACAGACTGGTTATCGATTCACCTTTTTTGGAAGGATTAAATCACTATTCATTTTGGAATATGAATGATTCAGTCACCGTTTGATTCATGGATAACCATTTTGAGAAATGATTCTTTCCGATTCAAAGAATCATTTTTTGTTTAATCAAATCACTTTTGACTCACCATTGGAATAGCATTGCAAGTCTTTTTGATTCAATCAGCCTTGTTTCTACGCAGGTTTTGATTCAATCATGATTCATGAATTAAAAAAATGCGGTGGTGAATCGCTTCTTCTTTGATTCAAGGGATTTTGATTGAACGATTCCAATCGATTCAATCAAGATTCGAATCAATAACCAGTTAGAAACTAGGTGTCATTTTTCATCTCCAAATTTGTCCAAGGCAAATTTAGGTTTGATGAACATATGTCTCCACCATTCATAGGTCAATTAACTTGTTTGACGAAGCTTGTGCCCGGAAAAGCTGTGAGGCACGAACTGTCGTGCTGAACTGGCGTCGGCGGTAGGTAATCCTATTGGGTTGTTCGGGAGCTTTCATATCGGTCAGGTGAGTTTCTCATCTACTATTTGTTTTGCATTGGTTGACTCGCCCCGATTTCACTGGCGGATCCAGGAGGGACCATGAGACCATGGCCCCTCCCTTGAACCTTAGTGGTCATGCGCCTGCAGAGGGACCATTCTGGCATGAAGGATCCCATTCTGGTCCTTAGACCCAGTTCAGCCTTTAATTGAGTGCTAATTCCAGCATTCGAAGGGACCATTCTGACCTGCAGAGTGCCCAACCTCGCCTGCTGGGGCCATTTTGACCAGGTGCGGGCCTTTTTGGGGGAGGCAGGGCTCACTACGGTCGAGACGCCCACCAAAGTCCGAGGGGCCCACTATTGCTGCGTGATTGCCCCTAGGACCGAATCCTGGACCCGCCACTGCCCGATTCAAGGTGATCCCACTGGTTCATAAACCATACTGTTCAAGTGTCTACCCTCGAATAATTAAAATGACACTGTTAAAGCCATTGTTTGAATTTCGCCGAGAAATGTTCGGATGTTACCAAAAGATATGCTGTATACAGCATATCTTTCGGGAAGTATAGTTCCCGCCCTCCTCGCTGACCTGGGTCCTCCTATGTATGACCTGTGACGTCAGCATGTCTTGGCGTGCGGTACGAACCGTGCGCAGAGCCTCAGACGCTGTGTATTTTTCTTTTCAAAATTATATAATTGATTTAGATACGGCATTTGATAAATTTTCGGTTAAATTATTTTAGTAAAGATCGGTTCAGACAAATTCACCCAAATTTGAAGACGATTTTGAAATAATTATTTGTACTAAGACCTTATAAATCAATTACATCACTTAGAAATCATGACGAAGTTGAGACCGGTTGGAAGTGTAAGTTGGTTTGCATAACTGCGGGTCTAAATGACGTATGATAAAAAAAAATGGTGAAAGGTATGATTTGACTGTTTTGCTTCAAAAGGAGAAGAAAATAAACAAAAGGCTACTTTCGGATTTGGAGTCTGATAAAAAAAAATATAAGAAAATCATACTTGGCACGTTACGGCCATTTTAATATTTTTTAAACGCTTGAGGCTCTATTCAGTTGACGCTACACACATGGACACCGCCCCGCTGCAGTTTACGACCGAGGCCCGAGGCCGGTGGTGGTGCGCGCTGGGTCGGTGTCAATTTCAGCTGTGGGTCAGTGAAGTGAGTGAGGTGATCACATTACTGTGACCGGGGATAATGCCCGTTCCGTCGGGACAGCGTATGTGTGAGGACGTGTTGCGGGGCAACGGCCGAAACACAACTAGAAGGGTTGAGAGAGGTCACGATGTGGTGAGTGCGGTGGTTGAGACTTGAGCGCCAGTGATTCACTTCGTGGATTCAGTACTTGACCCAAGGCGATATATACCAGGTGGCTTCACCCCGACTGCGCATGTTTCTGCGCAGGTTCATAATGTAACGTGTTGGTTAGTTCACCACAGTCTCTACTGAACACTCGGTCTCTAGATCACAACAAGGTATATTCCAGGTCTACAAGATGGCCACTCCACCCTACGTACACAACCAACCCCCCTGCTCCAAGGTCACACCTTTACCTGTCTGCCCCTAGATGGCAGGGTACCTACGGTCTATATACAGCACGCAACTACGGTATGTTTACAATACGTCACATCTCCTCTTCTGTAACGACAACGAACAGACGCCGACATGGACATCGCACAGCCTGAGGCCATGTATCAGTGTACCACACTACAACCAACGAACATTCTCAGCTTAAGTGCGAACATAGGGTTGAGAACAAGGCAAACGAACAAACACACGGCAACAGAAGTCACCTACCTATGATTACCACGCTCTGTAGCACACGGACCGCTATGACCTAACGCGGCACATAATCAGCTAGATAACGCGGGGGGCGGCCGGTTCGCTCTGATCTGCGGATAGGGATAGACGGACGTGATGGAGGCCCGCTAGTATCAACAGGCACTGACCCGGGTTCGGGAGGTGAGGCCGGCTGTGGTCTCTGGAGAGGGGTGCGAGAAGGAGACCGCAGAACACCTAGCGGGGACCATGGCGGGGACACCGGCACCGGACCCTTGCCACCTGCTTCTGGAGAGACCTCCACAGACACCGGCCGAGCGGGTGGAAGGAGTGGTTCTGGGACTAACGGCGGGGGCAGAGGTTCTGTCGTGCTCAGAAGCTGCCGGCGATTACGGCGGTACAGGACTCCCCCAACACGCACCCAATACGAGCGAGGGCCCGCTGTTCGGACACACACACCAGGGGACCACGTTTCCTGGCCCGGAAGCCGCATCCGTACTGACTGGCCGAGAACCAATGGAAGTAAAGGTCTGGCCTTCCGATCATGGTACGAGGCCTGACGGGCTTTCTGTCGCGCCAGAATCTCTGGCACTGCCGTGGGGTAGCACGGGAGCAGGTTGGACCGACGCGTCGGTAAGAACGTGCGACAGGCCCGCCCAAACAATTTCTGCGCAGGAGAGACGGTCATCCCTTCACTTAGAGCATTCCGCCACATCATCAATGCCCAGAGGGGATTTTTGCCGTCAGCGAGAGCTTTGTTCATCAGACTTTTCACAGTTTTGACTGAGTTCTCGACCTTCCCGTTGGACTGAGGATATCTCGGGCTAGAAGTCGTGTGCCGGATATCGAGAGCAATGACGAAGGCACGGAACACGTCACTACTGAACGGGGGCCCATTGTCACTAACCAGTGTCTCGGGCAGGCCATACCGAGCAAACTGGCAGGTTAAGGCCGATATCACATGGCCGCCGTATAACGTGCAAGGGGTTCAATCTCTACAAAATTGGTGTAGTAATCCACCAGCAGAAGATAGGTGGAGCCACGCAACTCAAACAAATCTATGGCCACCTTTTCCCATGGCCGGCTCGGAATCTCATGCGGCAGGAGAGGCTCAGCCGCCTGCGAGGGCCGATACGCCAGGCACACAGGACACCGGAGGATCGCTTCTCTGATCATGCTGGACATGCCAACCCAGAACACATTTTGGCGCGCCAGCCTGAGAATGGACGCAACTCCTATGTGCGTGCTGTGCAGGCGAGCAACGATATCACGTTGCAAGGAGGTTGGGATCACGAGACACCGCCCCTTATACAGTAACCCGTCTTGGGCGGTCAGTTCCTCACGGAAAGCATGGAACTGCCGCAGGCTGTCCGGTAGGCGGCGTCTATGTTCCGGCCAGCCCGTCTGTAGCTGTCGAATGACCGCGGTGAGAACGGGATCAGAACTCGTAGTCGCCTGGATCACCTCCAGCCGCTGTGGAGACACGGATATTCCATCAATCAGCCGAAGTGACGAGATCTCCGTCGCAAATGCCGCCTGCAACTTGTTAAGCGGAGCTCTGCTGAGTGCATCGGCGACGGGGACCTGTGACCCAGGCCGATAGACGAGGTCAAAATCGTATCTCTGAAGCTGCAGAATCATGCGTTGAAGACGCAGGGGGGCATCACACAGTGGTTTGGCGACAATCGCCACAAGGGGTTTGTGGTCCGTCTCCACCGTCACGTGCCGACCATACACATATTGATCCAGGCGTGTCATGGCAAATGTGATCGCGAGAAGCTCTTTTTCCAACTGGGAATATGCTACTTCACACGACGTGAGTGACCGTGAGCAGTACGTGATAGGGTGTCCATCCTGTAACAGAACTGCACCGAGACCAAAGCTGGACGCATCGCACTGAACTGTCGCTTCTGCCCTTGGATTGTAAAACTTCAGAACCGGCGCAGTAGTCAGTAACCGCTTTACCTCGTCAAATGCGTCTTGACACACATGAGACCATGCCCACGCGTTGCGAGACTGCGTTAATGCGCGGAGAGGAGCGAGCAGGTTTGAGACGTTCGGGATGTAACGCGACAAAAAACTGACCATTCCCAAGAACCTCTTCAGACTAGCCACATCGGTGGGAGCTGGATACTCCTGCACAGCTACTACCTTTACCGGGTCCGGTTGCATTCCGCCGTCGGACGTCAGTACATGTCCCATCCACTTGATCTCGGGTACCTTATACCGGAACTTTACTGGGTTCAGGACTAGGTTCCTAGCACGAGCGCGATCGAGGAACGCTCTCAGATTCAGGTCATGATCTCGCTCGGCCTCCGCGAGCGACTCTCCCCGGCCGAAGATGACCGCGTCATCGGCAATGACCTCGACACCCTGCAGGCCACTGACAAGGTCATGCATGGTCCTCTGCCAGATTTCTGGGCTGGATTTGACCCCGTAGGGCAGCCGGTTCCAGACATACCTCCCGAAGGGAGTATGGAAGCAGCACAGACGTGCCGACGCTTCGGAAAACCCAATTTGCCAGAAAGCATTCGCCGCGTCTACCACACTGTACACTTTAGCACCGGTCAGACGTGTCGTAACCTCGTCCACTGTCGGCGTCGGATAGTGCTGTCGACGTACCGCCTTGTTCAGGTGGCGGGGATCAATGCACAGTCTGATATCTCCAGACGGCTTATCCACGATAACCGGATGCGAAACCCACTCGGTGGGTTCGACGATGGGGGAGACGACGCCCAGAGCTTCGAGCTCGTCCAGTTTCTTTTTTAGTTTGTCCCTGACGTGGATCCGAACTCGGCGGGGCGCATCAACAACCGGTACAGCGGTCGGATCGGTGACAATCTCATAATTGTCTGCCACCAGGCCCACTCTCTGTTTGTCAAAGACATCCTGATACTGCTCTAAAATCCGGGACCGACTGTCAGGAGGGTGAGTGGCTGACCCAGTGGGAGCGGACGGCTGTTCACATGAGGATCCCTCAGGGGTCACATGGCACTGCGAGGGGAGATACACATAATCTAATGGGTCGCAGTCCTTTACTTCAAGGTCCAGCCGCAAGGAGGTCTTCAAGCTCAGGATAGGTGCGATGGCCCCTTTCACAACTTTGCATTGCAATACACATCGGCGCGCTGACACTGAGTTACGTAAGTCTAGTTCGACCTTCCCATCGCTGTACACCAAACCACCGTCATACATCCTCAACGCTGTGGAGCATGGCTTGAGGCGAGCCCCTCGGTCATCCCCGGTGATGCGTACATACTCAGCACGGGGAATGACATCACACTCCGCGCCCGAGTCGATCAGAAATGTCACTGGCTGTCCCGCCCTCGTGTACAGTGTTTTATGAGCCTTACTTGGAAAGCCGTCACACACAGACGTCATGATGTCGTGCTCTGAAGCTGGAGTCCCATCTTCGTCTGGGGCTCCCGACGACTGTGACTGGACGGCAGCAGTCAGGTGCTGGCCTGGTCTGCCCCACCTGGTCTGCTCCCGCTGCCACTGACCAGACGGCGGCGGCCGTCCCGACCGTCCACCGGCAGGGCGCGCTGCCTGTCGGCCGGTAGAACCTGCCTGTCCGCCGGTAGGGCGGTCAGTCTGTTCGCGACAAACCTCACTTCTTGCAAAATGATTGGCACTACCACATGCGATACACTGTTTTCCCCACGCGGGGCACATCTGCCTGTTCATCACATGGGAACGTCCACAAAACTTGCACTGCCGGGAAGTACCACCCACGACAGCGGCACAACCTTCTGACACTGCAGCAAAAGTGGGCTGCTGTTCCTGCCCACCCATCACTTTGACATCACGACCTGCTGCCTCTTCAGCCAAGGCAATGTCCAGGGCCTTAGGCAGGGTCAAGTCTGACCTTTTGAGTAAAGCCTGTTGGACCCGGGGATCTCGCACGCCCATGGTGACCCGGTCCCTTAACATGTTTTCCTCATCTGGAAACTCACATGTCGCAGCGAGGGACCGCAGTCCAGACACAAACTGGGCCACAGACTCTCCAGGCTGCTGGCTTCGATTATAGAAGTAGTATCGTTCCAAGATCACGTTTTGCCTCGGGATACAAAAGGTCTCGAACTGCTCAAGCAGCGCTGCCAGTCCGTGCTCCTCTCTCCATTCCGTGAAATGGGAGGCGACTTCTTGCGCGCCTCGCCCCGCACAGTTAAAAAACACAGCCACTTGCACCGGCGGCGGCTTGGCAGACAGCTCTGATGCCGTCGCATAATACGACCAATCCCGGCGCCATTGCCGCCACTCGGTGGCCAGGTTCAGCGACACCACATTTAACTCACTTGGAGGGCGAAATGACGGATTCATCTTTCAAATGGGTTCGAGTTTCTGACACCATGTAACGTGTTGGTTAGTTCACCACAGTCTCTACTGAACACTCGGTCTCTAGATCACAACAAGGTATATTCCAGGTCTACAAGATGGCCACTCCACCCTACGTACACAACCAACCCCCCTGCTCCAAGGTCACACCTTTACCTGTCTGCCCCTAGATGGCAGGGTACCTACGGTCTATATACAGCACGCAACTACGGTATGTTTACAATACGTCACACATAAGTGACGTCATCAAGCGAATACCGGGGACACCCGTAGCCGGGAGAAACCCACTGCAGTGCAAAGCGGATATAGGGATGGGAGAAAATAAAATACATTGATGCGGGTGTGGAAATGGAATGAGGTGCGGAATTAAGGTATTATGATAGGGGATGATTGGTAGATAACAAAATGGTGATTTTAAAGGCATGTTAATGCCTAATAAAGCGTTCATTACGGTCCCGGTTAGCATGTCTGTAGTGGACGAGCCGCCCATTTTTAGGCCCAAGATGCGCCGAACAGATTGCAAATTGCATGGTTTTGGAGGCAACATATGGACACAAAATTACGTTCTAATCGGGACAGCGGAGGGGGACGGCCCGCAGCGACAGATTCAACGTTAGATATGGGCCCAAAAAAATCGCATGCAAAACAAGCGATTTCGACCAGATATGATGTTCCCCCCTTCCCTTGAGGAAAATCCTCGCTACGTGTCTGTGTTCTACATAAGTAGAGTAACTAATGTGTACCGGAGACAACTGCAGACTCTCAGTCAACCTGTCCCAAGGGAGTCCAGCAGACCCCAGCCAGCCAGCCAGCAATTTAAATACGGCCCCGAACGGACAGAATAAACTGGCCAATGTCGGTGTGGGGGACCGGTATGCAGAGGCGCGCGTCCCCTCACTTGGCTACCCGGTTGAGCTACAGTTTATCGGTTCGCACGCTAGCCGAACCGAAAAGCTTCAGGCGCCTCACAAGTCACATGCGTCTCGCACAGTCCAGCCGAGACTCGGCTGTTGTTGTAAATTCCCTTAGGCCGCCGATGGCGGCGTAAGGGAAGTCGCTCGTTAACGCGAGCGACTTGAAACCAAAATGTTCCGAATTCGCATCTGGGTGGCCCGTGGCGGAGTATCAACCATCGCTTCCCTGCTTGCAGCAACACACTAAGCAGAATAGCTGAGGCAACGGCGGAAGACATATTTATAGATATAAACATAAGAATTACAGCATTTCAGACATTAAGACATAAGCATTTAAGACATAATAATTACACAAAGTCACGGAGCAAGAAACAGGGTCCGGTGACGCGCCGAACAATACCGGCAATACCGGAACAATACCGGCGCCGAAGATGGCACCGGACCCGGACGAGGAATCGACCGCCTGGCAACAGTTCTAGAGCGTCCCGAGCTGCAGAGCTCCTGGACAGGGTCATCCGCCGCTGCTCGCCCACACCTAGCGACGGCTCTCACACCAGGCAGCGACGGCTCGCCCGCACCCAGCGACCGCACCCAGCGACGGCTCGCCCGCACCCAGCGACCGCACCCAGCGACGGCTCGCCCGCACCCAGCGACGGCTCTCACACCAGGCAGCGGCTGCTCACCCGCACCCAGCGACGGCTCTCACCAGGCAGCGGCTGCTCGCCCGCACCCAGCGACGGCACTCACACCAGGCGGCGACGGCTCTCACACCAGGCAGAGACGGCTCGCCCGCACCTAGCGACGGCTCACCCGCACCCAGCGACGGCTCGCCCGCACCCAGCGACGGCTCGCCCGCACCCAGCGACGGCTCGCCCGCACCCAGCGACGGCTCTCACACCAGGCAGCGACGGCTCTCACACCAGGCAGCGGCTGCTCGCCCGCACCTAACGACGGCTCGCCCGCAACCAGCGACGGCTCACACCAGGCAGCGACGGCTCTCACACCAAGCAGCGGCTGCTCGCCCGCACCTAGCGACGGCTCTCACACCAGGCGGCGACGGCTCTCACACCAGGCAGCGACGGCTCTCACACCAGGCAGCGACGGCTCGCCCGCACCCAGCGACGGCTCTCACAAGGCGGCGACGGCTCGCCCGCACCTAGCGACGGCTGTTGTTGCTGCTGTTGTTAGTTACAGACGCATGAGGTAGCCAGGATCATAGTCATCAGCCAAAAAGTGGTTTGAGCAGATGAAGGAGTTGGTTGGATCAACTGTATCAGCCCTCTTACATTTTGCAAGCCAGATACTCCATACATCCCTATCTCTCGGGAATTTAAAAAAGTTGACAGAAGGATCTTGCTTCTTTTTTCCTCCACAACATGTCTTGCATGTTGCCACAGCACACACACGACCCATTCTTGTGCACCTGTAAAATGGAAATTCACAGTTAGATGATAATGCTAACATTAATTCATAGGCAATAGTCCCAATGATAACTGCACAACAAACCAATGTGTGAATATAATAATACTATATAAAATAGAATATTCAGGTGGGACATTCAAGTTGTAATTATATGCTTTTAATTTCCCACCAGGGTAATTGTACTCAACAGGGGCAGATCCAGCTGGTCATTTTTTTTTTTGGGGGGGGGGGGGGGGCGTTTTTAGCGGACCTTACTTACCCCCAATTTCAAATTTCTTCCCGGATTTGGGCCACTTTATTTTGCAACCTCACGATTTCTAATGATTTCTTTATTTGTATATTTATTTATTTTAGCTTTTCAACATTTTCAGATATCAAAAAAGAAAAGATGTCAGCTTGCAGTTTGTATTGTTTCAACATTGCTATACACTGAGCAAAACTATGTCAATTGTCACCTGTGCCCAGGGGCGTCAGCGATAATTGTTTAGTGGGGGTTTGGCTGAAATGACGAAAAAAATGCACCCCATTTTTTGCCTTTGCAACTTTTTTAATGTGGAATTTCATATTACAGTAGGTACTTATTATTTGGCTCCTTGAAGTGGCAAGACATTTTTACGGGTTCACCTGATAAAACCCCAAAACATACACAAAAAAAACAACACAAAACACAAAATCAACAGATTTGGCCCACTATATTTTTAGAGGGGCATATTTTCAACATTTTCTTCTAAAAAGTAAATAAGAAATCAGTCATTTTTTTCTCTCTCGAAATAGAGCCCTTCGGCCCCTATTTTCAAAGGGGCACAGTTTCAAATAGATCCTATCTAATCTAGCTCACAAATATAAACCTAAACCTAAACCTAATCTTCAGCCACTGGGCAGGCAATCGCATGAATACCTAAGCTTGACACTGTATGAGTTATGCTAACAAAGAACAGTTTTAAAAGCTCATCTATGGCAGCCAACAGTAGTCACTCTTACAAACAACATTTAACAAACTAAATTAATTAGGTACATGAATTACTTGCAAACAAAAACAGCGGGGGATCTTGCTGGATTTCACTATTCACAATCAATTTTTTTACTGCCTTTCATGCGCCACGCACGAAACAACTCACACAATCAGGCTTGAAATGCTGCAATCCATGGTGACAGTCACCTAAACCGCTGTCTATTCAGAACATAAGAAATATATATAGCACAGCAAGTTAACCGATGTGATGTGGTAAAAAGGATCAAAATTGAATATTAAGCTGCAGAAAGCTTACATTTCAGCAAAATAAAAGCTTATCTAGGTATTGAAAGTTGTTCGTATGATGACGTCACCTGTGCAGATGATGCAAACACGTTAGAGGCATTGGGATAACAACGGCCTGACTTGACCTTGGTACGGGTCGAAGAGATTGTCCGTGAAGTTGGCGTCAGCGTCAAATTCAGTTTTCAGCGTCGGTCACCGATTTTTACGCCATTTGGTCCCAAGGTCAAATCGAACCTCCGGTTTCCAATAATCACTAATCAGGTCCATGTTGAGTTGAAGGAGACCTTACAGGTCTCCTTCAAGGTCGAAAGAATGGCGAACGCTGTAGCGCCTACAGTCACCGTCCGATCGCGACAAAATGGTCTCAAACGATTCCCCGTGCCCATTTCCAGGATGACAATAATTTTCCGAGTTGTGCCCCCGTGACCTTCAAGGTCAAAGGAAGGGGAACGCTGTAGTGCCCAAAGTTACCGTCCGATCGCGACAAAATTGTCTCAAACGATTTCCCGTGCCAAATTCCAGGATGATAATAATTTTCAGAGTTGTGCCCCGTGACCTTCAAGGTCAAAATAAAGGTCAAAGGACGGGGAACGCTGTAGCGCCCAAAGTTACCATCTGATTGTGACAACAATGGTACCGCTATAGCGTTTCCAGTCCTTTGACCATTATTTTAACCTTGAAGGTCACGGGGCACAACTCCGAAAATTCGTGTCATCTTAGAACTGGGCACGGGAAATCGCTTGAGACCATTGTTGTCGCGATCGCACGTTAACTTTGGGCGCTACAGCGTTCCCCGTCCTTTGACCTTGAATTTTACCTTGAAGGTCACGGTGCATAACTCTGAAACAATATTGTTATCCTGGAATTTGGCACAGGGAATCGTTTGAGATGATTTTTGTCGCGATCGGACGGTAACTTTGGGCGCTACAGCGTTCCCCGTTCGTTGACCTTGATTTTGCCTTGGAGGCCACGGGGCACAACTCTGAAAATTCTTGTCATCCTGGAACTGGGCACGGGGGATCGTTTGAGACCATTTTTTTTTGTCGGGATCGGATGGTTACTTTGAGGCGCTACATCGTTCCCCGTATTTTGACCTTGATTTTGACCTTGAAGGAGACCTGTAAAGTCAAAATGGACCTACTTTTTGGAAACAGGAGGTTCAATTTGACCTTAGGACCAAATGGCGTAAAAATCGGTGCCCGACACTGACAACTGAATTTGACGCTGACACATTCGTCATTCACGGACATTCGAGGGGACCGATTTCTCGGTGTGTTTGCTCGGTATCGCCTGGTGAGGTCATCAAACAGTGCCGGCGTCCCAGCATCCTCGGTGGACAGCTCTCTGCCACAATCACTGCACCCCGCTGCGCTGCTGTGAGTTGTGACCCGAGGGAAGGAGACGGCGACTAGACGGACGCCCCAGCCCTGACGCACAGGACGTTTGGCAATAAACAGCCTGAGGCGGTCACAGGTCACTGAGGCGGCCACAGCTGAGCCTGAGGCAGCCACAGGTGAGTACTCAGTACCCATTGCTTAGCAAGCACGACCCCAGTACACATTCCGACGTCGGCTGGACGTCGGCTGGACGTCGGCTGGACGTCGGCGCGATGTCGGCTTGACGTCGGCTACACGTTGGATGTGCATATGCCGAGGTCCAGCCGAGGTCCAGCCGACATCGGGCCGACGTCGGAATCTCGGCACGGAAAGCAGCTCGGCATGCCGACATCGGGCCGACGTCGGCCCGCTGTTGACCCGACGTGCTCCCGACGTGTAGCCGATGTTACTCCGACATTGAGCCGACGTCTGCCGCCATTTTCCCGACGTTTGGCGACACTGACCCGACGTCGGCCGACATTGACCCGACGTCTGCCGACATTGGCCCGACGTTTCCCCGACGTCTGCCGACACTGGCTCGACGTTGACCCGACTTATGCGAAGGTCGGGTCCCAAGCGCTCTGCCAGTAATTTCGGGAAGTGAGGACGCTTTTCAACCTTCTGCAGGCATGCAAACACTAACAAATTTATCCGAACTCTTCTGTATTTACATCAAATCATCCCAAGGTCACACAGTATTAACATGGTAAAGCGGCCCCCTCTCGGCTGCCGAGAACAGTTGGGCACGTAGTACAGCCATTGTCGCACCTGCGTTTCCACATTTTTCAAAGTGCAGGTTGATGGCATCTGAAAGAAGAAAAGGAGCAGCGGTGTCCATTTTGCAAAACGATTGGGGGGGGGGGGGGCGAACAGGGACGGATCCAAGGGGGTCCATACAGCGCCATGGCTAAACCAAAACGACTTAACCCGCGCCCTACTTTTTATAACTTTTAGATCGTGACATGACCTTTTCGTCAAGGTCATGTCAGACCCCAAAGGGCCATTGACCTGACCCCAGAGGTCACCAGTTGACCTAGATGCTCAGAATGGGATGCCTTTGGATTTTCATTATGACAGGCATCACGCTACTTTTACGGTGTCTCTATCTCTCTCTCTCCGTTCGGAAGTTATACTAAGTGTCCTGTACATTTAACAATCGCTATTTTTGGACGTGGTCGATCCCAGGTCATTCACTTGACCTGGAAGGTCACTCATTCACCTGAAACCTAAAAATCGCATACTGTTAGATTCCTCTCATGACAGGCAACATGCTGGTTCTTACCGTGTTGCTTTATGTTGCTTGGTTTGGAGGTTAACAAGGGGGGGGGGGGTCTTTTTAGGACCCCCGTAGGGCGAAGGTGAAAAAAGGTCCCATAGGGCGAGGGTTAAATCTGTCAAAAATAACATATTTCCTGAGTGTAAAAGAAAATATAAGGAAAAGGTAGTACACAATACTTTGTTTTTAATACATTATTAATGCAAAAATAAAATCACATGCTATTTGGCCTTGTGTCGGACGGAGCCTCATGCCAAAGTTTTTGGTCGAGCCTTTGACCGACCAATGGGTCTCAGAATGACCGAGAGTCCTCTCAAACTGGCACAGGGCCCTCTCATGCCAGACAATGGCCCTTTTGGATAAGCCTAGGGTATTGTCAGGTATTGCAAAGGCTCTCCGACTTCCTCTCTCATGCCTCGTAAGGACCTCTCAGACTTGCATAGGTAAAGCCCTTTCACAACTGGCAAGGGACCTCTCAAACCGGACGATGGCCCTCCCAGGTCGATCGATGATCCTTTCAAAGAAGCGTATGTTCCTCTCTTAGGTTGGGAATTGCGTGTGGATAGCATGTGGGCTCACTGTGGCCGCATGAGGCCCTCATGTGGCCGGAGTGGGCCCACGTGCTATCCACACGCAATTGCTGGTAGGGCGACTTAGAGCTCTCTCAGGCCGGAAAAGCGCCCTCTTAGACTGGTTGAGGGTCCTCCCAAAGTGGTAAACGGCCCTCTCAGGTCGGCATAGGGCCCTCCCAGGTCTGGCAAAGATTACTTAAAAACAATTCATATATGGCTCTAAGGCCAGGGACATACCGTCTCAAACCAGTCGAGGACCCTCTCAGGTCGCCACAGGGCCCTCTCAGGCCTCGACAATTGCCCTCTCAGACCAGCCTGGGGCCCACTCAAGCCTGGAATGGGCCCTGTCAAGCCTGAAAATGTCCTCTCAGACAGCTGAGGACCCATCAAGCTGACCGAGGGACCCTCAAGCCGACAAGGGGCTCCCGAAGCCGACTGAGGCCCCCTCAAACCCACTGAGGGCCCCCTCAAGCCGGTCGATGGCCCTCCAGGCCGATCAAGGACCCCTCAAGCCGAACTCAGTTACCCTCCAAAATGGGGTCATGACCCCCTGGGTCCTCCTGGACTATGCCCTTCTTTGTGGATAGGAGCTCCAATTGCAATTTCCAAAACTCCAATGCTGGCTTCTAAACGTCGACTTCAATATAAAAATAAAACAAAATGTTCATCTTTTCAGTCCAAGCTACGTGCTTCCTCAGATCGACTAAAGGCCGGTTCGCACCGGGAGCGGAACGCAAGAGCGGAGCGTGAGCGGAGCGGAACGTGAACAGATAAAACCGCCAGAACCGTCTGACGGTCCACCATCAACGCAAAATCTGGCAACAGCGGAAGGAACGCTCATCTTTTCGAGAGTGAGTTTGATTCCCGGTACGCGCCGAGTTTCGACTTAAACCATTTGTAATACTTCTATTTAGCGATTCTTACGAAAACACCCGACGAGAATCGCAAAATGTCTACGAACAAAATTTTATCGTAGGAATTTTCTTACTGTCTGCGAAGTAACGCGAATACCAAATTAGCGTAAGAAGTAGAGCGTTGGTAAGAAAATTCTTAAGAAAATTGACGGCGTGAATACCGGAGAGTCAAAATCCCTAGGTGGAAATGTCGGTATACCGAGTTGCTTTCCGTGCCGAGATGTCGGATGTCAGGCCGACGTCGGTATGCCGCTGCCGAGATTCCGACATCTGCCGACGTCGGCCTGACGTCGGCATGTTTACTGGGACGCTAGTGCTGACCTAGAGCTGATATTAGTAAAGTAACCTTGGTGCTGACTACCTAGTACCTACTCGGTTCTCGTCGTGAAGCTGGAATTCATGATGCGTGTCCATAATTGTCCAATGAATCAGACTCTATACGAGGAAGATAGTGCGCCTCAGGCTACCAAGCACGGGTGGAATTTCCTATTCAAATGGTGGGGCAACTTCCCCACCAACTTTGTATTTTGCCCCACCAACTTTGGTTATATTTGAAAGTTTCCCGACGTTAAAATGGTAATTTTTCGCCTCAACCATGTCACACAGCCAGCCAATATGATATTTTGCCCCACCAACTTTTTCTGAAAAGCTCCACCCATGTTACCAAGCTGCCCTGTATCGTCATTTCCTCGAGGACTTGTCAGCAGCCGAGAGAAGTTTGCTACCACGAGTCGATAGGATTCTAAATCGTTTGACGTCGCAGATGAAAGTCGATGAGCTAAACCGATAACTCGTGTCTCATTCGGTAATCATAATCGGTGAATGGCGAGTTACACCGTGTGTGTTGGATGGAGAGTGAGACGGTGTAGGCTGATTGCCATATGGCGTAACCACCTTCCGAAAGTAGGTGGGGACGGAGGCACTCTGCAGTCGATTCTTTCCATGCAACGCCCATAGGCGTAATGTTAAAATCCGAAAATGTTACTGGGGACTGATCCCCAGTGACCCCAGTGGTGGTTACGCACCTGCTGATTTCTGATAATGGTGACCTTCTCACCTCGGCACGGGCGTCATCTCGGGACACTTGACGGGCTGTTGACATCCCCGCCATGGTGACCAGTCGCGCTGCAGCAGCGCCACCCCGCTTCCGGGTCGTGTGACTGCTGCCACCTACCGGGAACGTCCGTAATCATAGTTTTAAGTCGCTCACTAGATGACAGAACGTCCCGACCAGAGGCGCCTGCCGATCATCGGTGGCTACAGGGCCGGTATCCAGGACGGGTGGCGTCAAACCAGGGCCTCCTGTAAGATATTTTGTCTGGGGGGGGGGGGGGGGGGGGGGGCACTCACAAATTTTTCCGATGATAGGTTTTGGACATCCACCCGCCAAATCTTGTTGTACTTTCGGGTTTCGCGTACGGCACATGAACTGTACTTGTCTGCTGAATCGCAAAAGTTGCATTTTATTTTATCTGTCACGCAGAAGCAGATATGAAGAGAAGCACGGGCACCGAAATGTTTGAAGCCTTAACGCTATTTGTAACAGGCTCCTGGCTACCCCTATTTGTAACAGGGGGGGGGGGGCGGATTCC
>JAXIVJ010001717.1:0-82500 GCA_036785665.1 Chirona hameri
TCCCCCTCCCTAAAAAAAAAACTTGGCAGATCCAGGGGGAAAAGGGGCCAAAGCAGCCGTCAAACCGCCTGAAATCAGCACAAAATGTACACATTTCCTGATAAGAAAATCTAAGCAACTTTATCTAAGGAAAGTTTGTTTTTAAATCAGCTATCAATGCATAAGCAAGCAAAATCTGATGAGTTTTCAAGAAATGTGAGACTTTGGGATTCCCCCTAAAAAAACTTCCCGTGCCCCCCCCCCCCCACCACCACCACCACCCATCCAAACGTCTTCTTCCAAACGTCCAGACCCCAATACATTTTGTCCTAACGTAACAATAACTTCACGCGCATCCACCATGAGGGCTTGCGCTGTTATTGTAGCTCGTTGGATATGCTACCAAATGCTGCCATATTTAGGGAAATAGGAGGTCGGACAGATCATTTTGTAACCAACGCTTAAAAGTCGATAACATTAACTCGGTAGGCCTGAGGCAGGCACGTAGCCAAGGGGGAGGCTATCCGCCCCCCCCCGCCCTGGAGGCCTGGCGGGCCCTTTTCGGGCGCGCACCGAAAAGGGCCGACGAGACCACGCTCATGGACTACGCGAAGCGTGGTCTTAAGAGTTTAGAGCATTTCAGAGGTTCTTTAGGGGCACCAGGGCCCTTTCTGAAAGACCAGAGGGCCCTTGGACGTTCAGCAGAGCCCTGTACGTGTCAGAAGGGCCCCTGGGCAAGCCGAAAGGGCCCCTGAGCGGGTCAAAGGGCCTCTGGACACGTCGAATGAGCATCGAGCCAGCACAGAGGGACCCCTGAGAAGGTCGGAGAGGCCCCTGAGCATGTCGGCAGGACGACAAAGCAGCCAGTGCAGTTCCTTGCCAGGTCTTAAGGACCCCCTGAACAGGCTGGAGGGCCCCTGGACAGACCAGCACCAGAGGGCCTCTGGGAAGTTAAAAGGGCCCCTGTGCATGTCAGAGGGGCCCCTGACCAGACCAAAAGGGCCCTGAACATGCCGAATGGGCTCCTAGTCAGCACGGAGGGGCCCCAGGGCAGGTCGAAGGGCCCTCTGAGCATGTTGACAAGGCGACAAAACAGAAAGCGCAGTCTCTTGCCAGGTTGGAAGGGCCCCTTAGAAGGCTGGATGGCTTCTGGGCAGACCAGAGGGCCCTTGGGAAGTTCAAAGGGCCCCTGTGCATGTCAAAGGGGCCCCTGACCAGACCGAAAGGGTCCCTGAGCAGGTCAGATGGCCCCTGATTACGTCGAATGGGCCTCTGGCCAGCACAGAAGGACCCCTGGGCAGGTCGGATAGGCCCCCTGAGGATGTCAGCAGGGTGAAAAAGCAGCCAGTGCAGTCCCTGGCCAGCTCGGAAGGGCCCCTGAGCAGGCTGGAGGGCCCCTGGACAGACCAGAGGGCCCCTGGACAGACAGAGGGCCCCTGGACAGACCAGAGGGCCCCTGGGCAGATCAGAGGGCCCCTGGAAAGTTGAACCTCACAAAATAAAGTGGCCGAAATCCGTAGAGTTTTTTCATATCATTTTTTTTTTTTGGGGGGGGGGGGGGGGGTAACGCTCGGAAAGGGGCCCTTTCGAGGCGCCGCCCCCCACACCCCCTGGACGAAATCCTGGCTACGTGCCTGGCCTGAGGGGCCCTCGAAATGCCTGAGGGGGCCCTCGAAATGTCTGAGGGGCCCTCGAAAGGAATTGGAGGCCCTGGGAAGGCCTGAGGGGCCCTCGAAATAAATACCAGCTCTTAAATGCTGTTATTTATTCGTGTTAGATTTGTTCGTGGACGTTCTTTATGCGACATAAGGCGTTTTGCGGGCACCTGACACCATCCAAAACACTGGGGCCTTCGGTCCCAGGGGGCCCTCGCTCGGTCGCCAGAGGGGCCCGCCTGGCCTCCAGGGGGGGGGGGGGGGCATGGCCCCTTTGACCCCCCCCCCTTGGCTACACCACTGCATGTGCATGTGCTTCTACTGCGGAGAATATCGCAGCTACCGGTACGAACCACCCTTCAAAAGGTGTGCCTTTTCAAGACGAGTGTCGGTATTATTTTCAATTGGAAATCAAATGAAAATTGACAAAGTTATGGCCAATAATATTTCTAGCTCATGAACACACGATGCGTTTCGGTGGCGGCCGGTCCAAAAAACGAAAACGTTGTTCTATACCCTGGCGAAAACGAAGTGCGGGGTAGGAATACAAATGACGTATGCGAAACGTCACAATATTTGTCCCTTTAAAATATGACCAAATATACCCAACGGTTTTTGCGTTTGAACTCAGCAACTAAGTCGTTTTGGAAGGCATTTTTTTCTCTTCAGATTTGGAGATTTCTCAGTACTCCCGACAGTCTGGATATCTCGGTTAAAAACTAATGTTAAAGGTGTACTATTCCCTTTAAGCAGCATGTCTTTGCATATTTGAGCTCTTCTCGTCTTGGTCTACCGTTTGCTGTCTCAAATTGTCCTCAAAAGAATCAAGCAAAATGTTTGACCAATCATTGGAGGCACCCCTGCCTTGCCGCTGCCCGGCTGCCCCCGTCCCTACAGGTATGGCTCCTGCAAACAACGCACGTCACCAGGGGCCCGGGAACGATTTTAAAGTGTGGGGGGGGGGGGGCGAAACCAAGTATTTTGTTTTGACAATCTTCTCACTTCTAATCTTGGTGCCCCCTTTCGTTGTCAAATTTTCCTCATTGGAAAACCGAAAAACACGGTTCGAAAGCTCATCAAAAATAACTTTGAAACTATTTCTACATTTTTTTGGTTCAGGTCAATATTGAGGTCACCAGAGGTCATCAAAGGTCAGATTTTCCAGTTTTAGGACATCGCTCCAGAAACCCCCAAATATATCAGGAACTATGACAGTGGCGTAGCCAAGGGGGGGGGGGGGGGGGGGGGCAAAGGGGCCATGCCCCCCCCTGGAGGTCAGGCGGGCCCCTCTGGCGGCCGAGCGAGGGCCCCCTGGGGACCGAAGGCCCCAGTGTTTTGGATGGTGTCAGGTGCCCGCAAAACGCCTTATGTGGCATAAAGAACGTCCACGAACAAATCTAACACGAATACATAACAGCATTTAAGAGCTGGTATTTATTTCGAGGGCCCCTCAGGCCTTCCAGGGCCTCCAATTCCTTTCGAGGGCCCCTCAGACATTTCGAGGGCCCCTCAGGCATTTCGAGGGCCCCTCAGGCATTTCGAGGGCCCCTCAGGCCAGGCACGTAGCCAGGATTTCGTCCAGGGTGTGTGTGTGTGTGTGTGTGTGTGTGTGTGTGGGGGGGGGGGGGGGGGGGGGAGGGGGGGGGGGGGGGCGGCGCCTCGAAAGGCCCCTTCCGAGCGTTACCCCCCCCCCCCAAAAAGAAAAAAAAGAAATGAAAAACTCTACGGATTTCGGCCACTTTATTTTGTGAGGTTCAACTTTCCAGGGGCCCTCTGATCTGTCCAGGGGCCCTCTGGTCTGTCCAGGGGCCCTCTAGTCTGTCCAGGGGCCCTCCAGCCTGCTCAGGGGCCCTTCCGAGCTGGCCAGGGACTGCACTGGCTGCTTTTTCACCCTGCCGACATCCTCAGGGGCCTCTCCGACCTGCCCAGGGGTCCTTCTGTGCTGGCCAGAGGCCCATTCGACGTAATCAGGGGCAATCTGACCTGCTCAAGGACCCTTTCGGTCTGGTCAGGGCCCCTTTGACATGCACAGGGGCCCTTTGAACTTCCCAAGGGCCCTCTGGTCTGCCCAGGAGCCCTCCAACCTTCTAAGGGGCCCTTCCAACCTGGCAAGAGACTGCGCTTTCTGTTTTGTCGCCTTGTCAACATGCTCAGAGGGCCCTTCGACCTGCCCTGGGGCCCCTCCGTGCTGACTAGGAGCCCATTCGGCATGTTCAGGGGCCCTTTTGGTCTGGGTCAGGGGCCCCTCTGACATGCACAGGGGCCCTTTTAACTTCCCAGAGGCCCTCTGGTGCTGGTCTGTCCAGGGGCCCTCCAGCCTGTTCAGGGGGTCCTTAAGACCTGACAAGGGACTGCACTGGCTGCTTTGTCGCCCTGCCGACATGCTCAGGGGCCTCTCCGACTTTCCCAGGGGTCCCTCTGTGCTGGATCGGTGCTCATTCGACGTGTTCAGGGGCCCTTTGACCCGCTCAGGGGCCCTTTCGGCTTGTCCAGGGGCCCTTCTGACACGTACAGGGCTCTGCTGAACGTCCAAGGGCCCTCTGGTCTTTCAGAAAGGGCCCTGGTGCCCCTAAAGAACCTCTGAAATGCTCTAAACTCTTAAAGACCACGCTTCGCGTAGTCCATGAGCGTGGTCTCGTCGGCCCTTTTCGGTGCGCGCCCGAAAAGGGCCCGCCGGGCCTCCAGGGCGGGGGGGGGGGGGGGGGGTAGCCTCCCCCCGCCCCCCCCCCCCCCTTGGCTACGTGCCTGCCTCAGGCCTACCGAGTTAATGTTATCGACTTTTAAGCGTTGGTTACAAAATGATCTGTCCGACCTATTTCCCTAAATATGGCAGCATTTGGTAGCATAGCCAACGAGCTACAATAACAGCGCAAGCCCTCATGTGGATGCGCGTGAAGTTATTGTGACGTTAGGACAAAATGTATTGGGGTCTGGACGTTTGGAAGAAGACGTTTGGGATGGGTGGTGGTGGTGGGGGGGGGGGGGGGGGGCACGGAAGTTTTTTAGGGGGAATCCCAAAGTCTCACATTTCTGAAAACTCATCAGATTTTGCTTGCTTATGCATTGATAGCTGATTTAAAACAAACTTTCCTTAGATAAAGTTGCTTAGATTTTCTTATCAGGAAATGTGTACATTTTGTGCTGATTTCAGACGGTTTGACGGCTGCTATGGCCCCTTTTCCCCTGGATCTGCCAAGTTTTTTTTTAGGGAGGGGGAATCCCAAAAGTCCTCACACATTTCTGAAAACTCATCGGATTTCGCTTGCTTATGCATTGATAGCTGATTTAAGACAAACTTCCTTAGATAAAGTTGCTTATATTTTCTTATCAGGAAATGTGTACATTTTGTGCTGATTTCAGGCGGTTTGATGTGTTTGATGGGATATACATTTTTACCCCCAAACTCGAACCCTAGATCCGCCAGTGTGTGGGCCCCAATTGGCTACGAGGGCCCCTCTGATCCCGTTTGGCCCCCCTGGCCGAAATCCTGGCTACGCCCCTGAACTATGATAGCTAGGAACAAACGAAAACAAAAACAGTCGAAAGCTCTTGAAATATTCAATCATAACATGCCATCAATTTTATTTCAGGTTAATAGTTTGGGCTCCAGAGGTCATCAAATGTCAAAAGGACTATTTTTGGGCAAAACGTTCGCAAATAACTTTTTACTTAATACAGATACGGCAATGAGTTTGACGACATCATGTTCGTTTCGTCAAAGCGCTTCGAATCACATTCATTTGGACCAGTTTAGGTCACTTAGAACTTTAACCTCATGTCAAGGTCAAGTGGCGACCCAAGTAGGTCATGTTGCATATTGGGAGACGTGTCTCGAGACAAAAACATTTATGCCGGTTTCACTTCTTTATCTCATTCTATCGAGAGTTATTGACAAAAAAAGTGTTGGTGACCTCAGTCACCTCGGCTGACCCTATAGGGCTCACTGAACAAAAATTTAACCTGGATCATCAATAATAGCCTATGGTAACATGATCCAGAAAGAATTGGACTGATATCATGCGTATCCTCGGAATAAGAAACATTTGATATTTACCCATTGACTTATAATGGGAGGTCACGATATTGACCCGACCGGCGACCTTAGGTCACTGATATTCAAAATCTTAGATATTCGAATTGTAGGTACCTATGACCTTAGGAAATCTTGTAGGTTTGAAACCGATCGGCCATAAACTGTGGCTGTGGTACGACCGCAAACTTATTTGGAGGTGTGGTCACGTGATCTGACCTGAGCTGACCCGTGGTCAAGAATTGCACACAATGTAGGTAATTGATGCCCTAACAGGTGTGCCAAAAACGGCGCCTGAAACGGCGGCGCTGTGCGCCGTGCGCCGTTTTTTAAAGGGATTATACGTTTTTTTCCCAAGAATAATTGAGTTACATAGTAAAACGTACTTATAAAGGGAGTAGAAGTCCCACGGTAGCCACATTTTTCTGGAAATGACCTCTTCTGCACGTAAGGACATTCCAAAGTGCGCGGTGATGCCACCGCGCATTTTCTGCAGGACCGGCTGAGGCAGAGCCAGTCATCTCTTTTATGCTAATAAAAACACCTCACGTATGGCATATTTCCGGTAAAATAAGCAATATTTGAAAGAAAATAAACTTGTTTTGTTCCAACGACAGCAGCAGTTACCTAGTTTTCCCATACAATTCTATATTTTTCATGAATTTTCATGCCAAAAAATTAATACGCCACCACCAAATTCTCAACGCTAAAGGCCAGAGAAAATAAAACCACAAAAACACAAAACCTCAACGAACAGTGTGTAGTAATACAGACTCCCGTCAGTTTTGAATTGCATAATAATTTTGTGATCCAGTGTAGGACTTGCAGATAATTAAAAACTCTAAAATTGATCTTAAGATAAAAGTAAGTTTGTATAAAAAAGTACTTAAAGGGAAATAATGACCCTTTCCCACAAAAATGGAGTTAGCACTTGAAATCGCCAGAAGAGACCAAAATATATTGTAAATTCATCACATTTTGCATGGAAACTTTTCTACCGAAAGATATTTCAAGTTAAAGTTGATAAGCGTTCCACACTTTTAACGATCGGTACTTGCAAGTACTTTTGGTCCTCATCAAACTGCGGGTTTTCCCGTATTGCTTTTTTACGCAATGGAGTGGAATATATATTGTGCGTTCTGCTTGTTGTGATTATATGCCCGGCGATCTTCTAAAACTAACAGCGATTGGAAAAAATGGCAATAAAATATCTGAAGCTCATCGATGCACATCAACGGCGGCATAGTTAGTGGTTGCGACCCTCAATTTTTGAAAATCGATTCATTTGTTTTCAACATTAGGAGTTTTGTATAATTTGTCTGTGGCTGTATATAACACTATGCTTTATATTATCATGAAAAATCATATCTTTTTCCCAAAAAAACTAACAAACAATAACACAAAACTGGCAATTAAATCGGAAGCTCATCGATGCACATCGACGGCAACCTATTTAGCGTCGGCGATTTGTTTACAGTCATTGTCATGCTTCTCGGCGCACTTAACCATTGTGGCGAGGGGTTCCTGATTAGTATACCCAAGTCCCGTAGCAGGCTTTGTTAATGACGTCACTGGTGCCATTCTTGTGTAGCATTGCAAAATATATCTGATTTTGAGTTGAAAGCTAATTAAAGACTTATTCAAATTATTTTTTTTAAGTTTGAATTTTCTTGTTAATCATTATTAAAGGTATTTTATCACTGTATTTCATAGTAGTTGACACTTCAGAAACTTATGACGTAATAATATTGTATCCAATATGCATTTCCCTCGCCTTTTGCTATTGTGGCGCAGTGCCGAGTGCTTTGCGAATACTTGCTTGCCTGCCTGGGGTTCAAATCATTCCGCCCTTATTTCATTCGAGTTGGTATAGTTTGCATGTTGTTGTTATTCATGACTTATACTGATAGTCAGTCATGCATGCATCACGGATGCTTCACGGATTGCTTCACGGATTGCTTCACGGATCAGTTTGATCGGAAACCTCACAGAGCCTCTGAAAATGCCGCACTCGATGTAAACAATGGTAAGGAAGGTCGAATTTGTCAATGACTTTCATGAAGTACACAAGGTACTTGTTTTGTATTTTTTCCAAACTTAAAACTTTTAATTTGGGAATAATTTTATTTAATTCTTAAATTTAAATAAAATAATTTTAAAACCATAACGGTAGCCTAAGAAATTGTTGCTAACAAAATCAAAAGGTCATTATTTCCATTTAAGACAGTAGTGCCGATCAAGTACTCGTTATCTGATACTAGTCTCGAAAAACGCCCAAGTTTTAACGCTGATAATTTCTGAAATAATGGACTAAATGAGCATTGAGGTCCCTGTCATATGTCTTAAACGTGTTTAAAGCTCATACAACTGCAAAAGAGTGCATTTACTTTCAGGACGGAAACCCGTATAATCCCTTTAAACGGCGGCGCTGTGCGCCGTGTACCGTTTTTGAAACGGGGCGCTGTGCGCCGTGCGCCATTTTTGAAACGGCAAAAACGGCGCGCCGCCGTTTTTTCGCTATCTTCGAAAACCTTAGGGGGCGCCTAAACGCCCCCCCCCCCAGCATGGCGCGGGTTAACATAAAAATAACAAAAATATGAAAAAGTGTGTTTGTGTGTGTGTGTGTGTGTGTGTGTGTGTGTGGGGGGGGGGGGGGGTCATGGCACCCCGTTTCCTACTATGAACCGTATGCCTTTGTAAACCCGCCTGTCGTCTGATAAAATACTCGTACCTGACGCCTGACGTTTTTTTTGTTCTTGAAGAAGCCCACCAGTGTGGGCTGCACCGACCGTGTCATCACCGTATCACGGTAACCTACGACATTTACGATAAATCTTGCTTGCAATTGCCGCCCCGTCGGCAGAGACAGCGAGGACAGCTAGAGGGCCGCACGCCAGTTTGACCACATCCGTAACGTTGACGTGGGATAAACTTATAAACCAAATGCAGCAGATGTTTATCGCCGTCAGTGAAGCAGCAAATCCAGAACGGGAGTTTTTCTTTTTTGGGGGGGGGGGATTTAAAAAAGTCTCACATAATTCTGAAAACTCATCGGATTTCGCTTGCTTATGCATTGATAGCCGATTTAAAGCAAACTTTCCTTAGTAAAAGTTGTTTAGATTTGCTTCTATATCAGGAAATGTGTCAATTTTGCGCCGATTTCAGGCGGTGGGGGGGGGGGGGGCAATTGCCCATATTGCCCAAACGTAGATCCGCCACTACGTCAGTGCGTCATTTTAACGACGACGCGCCCAGCAGACAACTGCCACCAAATGTACTGCTACCAAAGTTTTCCATTATATCTCATAGAACATGTAATGGGCAAAGGAAGGAAAAGAAAGGTATATACGATACTGCTATAAAGGCAAAGCTATATAATAATAATACTTATGACATGCTATACAAGAAAATGAGAAAAAAAAATGAAAGTGACATAAAGAGGCTTTCATATTTTATATAACATTTTGTGAAGAAAATTGAAAGAGCTCATTTTTAGGGAATGCTCGCCAAAGTGGGGGAGGGGGGGGGGGGAGGGCGCCGCCCCCCGGTCCAGAGGAGGGGGGAGGAAGCAAGCGTCCCCGCTGCCCCCCCCCCTGTTCCCGGGCCCCTGCACGTCACCGACGTCCATGTGTCACCGACGTCCCATGTGTCACCGACGTCCCATGTGTCACCGACGTCCCATGTGTCACCGACGTCCCATGTGTCACCGACGTCCCATGTGTCACTGACGCATCATGGTGTTCCGATCACTCACATGTCAGCATGTAAGCGCCATGCATACATCAGTCGGGACCGGTTCCAGCCGACCTCGCACCCCAGCTCCACTCAGCTGTCTCCTTTGTCTCTCGTGAGTCATAGCGCCGCGGCGCGGCTCGGGTTTGCATCTCCAGTGCGGCTGCACCGCAGGCCGTGAGTGCAGCTGTACCGGGGGCGGCGCCTATTGATCGCCGTCGGTGCAGGCGCACCGGGCGGCCGCAGTCAGCTGGCGGAGCTCACAGCAGACGGCGGCCGGACGCGGCACGCTCGGCACCACCGACAGGTAGGTTGCACTGGCATCGTATGATTAACTCTGAGAGCAGAATTAGGCGGCAGAGCTATTGTTCGGTGTTCGGGATCATTTTTGGTGTTTTACAGTTAAGGAAAAAGCGTTGCAGCGTTTATTTCCACGATAACGGGTGTGAGCCGAGGGCTGGCCGACGGTTGACCTTCGCTCGCAGTGTTTATGTATAGTTTGAGTTGGGTGCTGCAGCTGATTGAATTGTTGCTTACGGCTGAGGGGATTCCCGGCAGTGGCGGATCTAAGGGGGGGGGGGGGAGCATGGGGCCATGCCGATGCCCCCACCCCCCATTGAGCCTCGAACGGGCCTAATAGCCCGAGGGTCCCATAGCCGATCGAAGTGACTCGAAACGAATTTCACCCCGTTTTCAAACAAATAGCAAGTAAATTTCCCCACTCTGACCTCCAAAGTGTTCATTCTGGCCTCCAGAGAACCCGCTCTGGTGGCCTCCAGAGGGCCCACTCTGACCTCAAGAGGGCCCACTCTGCCTTGAAGAGGGTCCATTCTGGTTTGTAGAGGCATGCGAAAGGCATATTTTTAATTAAAAGGGTCCATTCTGGCCTACATTTCTCTTCGAGGTCAAAAGGGCCCACCAAGGCTTGAGGGGGCCCACCAAGGCCTGGGGGGGGGGGGGCACTTTGCTACGTGGCCCCCTCCTTGACCGAATCTTGGATCCATTACTGATTCCCGGCAGAACTCAATTGGACACTAGACGCTGAAATGCGAGGGCGGTTTTATGGAAATCAATTATTTTAATATTTTCGTGGGGTTCTGGTGATTGGGGAACATGTTTCAAGGCCATGCCATCCAATGCATGAGCTGGGGAGCTTATTTTCAACGCGGAATGCGACTGTTCTTTGTTCTTGCCAGTTCAGGAAATTGCAGAATGTGTGTCAACCGGTTTCGCGTTATCGGTGACTTGCATCCACGTTTGTTTCAGCCTTCGGCACTTCTTGATAATGGATCAATAGGACTCAATAGGACTCAATAGGACAATAGGACATTCTACATTCATGTTAGTTTTAAGTTTAGTGTCTATCGTATCCTAATCGTAGTTACTGTATTATGTACTGCTAAATGCGCTCATTACAACGTTCAGCTACAGCAACCTTCCGTTTGAGCCAAATATCTCCCAATAATGTGGACCCAGTAGAAAGGCATCAACATTACGCTGTGGTTATGGGGAAATGTGTTACCGTAAAGCACTGGGACCCTGAATAGCAGCGTCTTCAGCCACCTTGTGTACGGTTTTCCACTGCTTCCCCGTCTCTCTGGTGCATGGCATGCGCATTGCGCAAACGCGTACGGCTAACAAAAAGCCAGTGATTGCCTCCGTGGTTGTGTGAGGCTGGTCTGGCGCTGGCGCTGCTTTGTTGAGCTTCGTGGGGTATGTACCGCGGCGGTTCTCCAGGGCGGAGCGGGGCGGGGCGGGGCGGGGGGCACTGAGTCACTGAGCTGGTACCGTTCAAGCCGAGTGTGCGGACCGACCTCCTGGAGGACAGCTCGCCGTCCGGCCACGGCACAGCAGTCAGCTGGCGCCCCGGCCAGTGGCGTGGCGTGCTTTGTGTGGTGGCCCCGGCGACAGCCGCTGGTCGGGGGGAGGGGCGGGGAGACCCGGACTGTTCCGGACACAGCCGTGCGACGTCACGTCACCTGATGTGCGGCCTCCAGCTGACGTCTGTGTGACGCCAGAAAACAGAACTCCTGGCGCCGGCCGCCACAGTTGGACCGGGCGGCGACGGTGTCAGACTGTCACGGTGGTGTCACGGTGTCAGGAGGAACTCAGAACGGCCGCAGCTAGACCACGGCAGGGCAGAGTGACGTCGGCGTCACGTCAGTGGATCAAACTGGACTGACGTCAGGCATCACGACAGTGGATCAAACTGGACTGATGTCAGGCGTCACGTCAGTGGATCAAACTGGACGGATGGCAGGCGTCACGTCAGTTGATCAAACTGTACTGATGTCAGGTGTCACGTCAGTTGATCAAACTGTACTGATGCCAGGTGTCACGTCAGGGGATCATACCGGACTGATGTCAGGTGTCACGTCAGTGGATCAAACTGGACGGATGGCAGGCGTCACGTCAGTTGATCAAACTGTACTGATGTCAGGTGTCACGTCAGTTGATCAAACTGTACTGATGTCAGGTGTCACGTCAGGGGACCATACCGGACTGATGTCAGGTGTCACGTCAGTTGGCTCATACCGGACTGACGACAGGTGTCGCGTCATACATTCAAACTATCATCCCCAATCAACCCTGCTTCCCTTCGCGCCAACTTCAGCGATCGATCGCCCTTGACCCTTGACCCCTGACCCCTGACCCTGTCGTATTGCGGTCACCACGTGCCGCAGAGTTCGAGTACAGTGACAAGTCACAGCGGGTGGATTTTTAACCCACAGCGGCCGGATCGCTGTCAGCATACCCACCGCACATGTGCAGGCAGAGTTCCACCCCGTCTCCCTCAGCCGTGACAGTCTCCCTCAGCCGGGCTCGGAGATCACAGTGGTGGTCCGTGACGCCCGCCCGCCGCCCGGACTGTCACGTGACTGCGACAGTCGGCCGTCACTGTCGTCACGTGACTCCGACAGTCGGCCGTCACTGTCATGTCACGTGACTCCGACAGTCGGCCGTCACTGTCGTGTCACGTGACTCCGACAGTCGGCCGTCACTGTCGTGTCACGTGACTCCGACAGTCGGCCGTCACTGTCATGTCACGTGACCAGCCATGTCACGTCACGCCCCATCACGCTGGCTGGGTGTGGCCGTACATCGCGAAGTGCGCCGTCACGGTCGCCCCGCTTCACGGCCGTCATGCCGGCATTACGCGAATTCGCCAACTCAAACATAGTACGCACAGCATAGTCACTAGAATCAGGATTCAGGGACGGATTCAGAGGGGAGGGCCATCGAGTCCCTCGGTCCCTAAACGACTGAAATCGATACAAAAGTACCTAACACGTGTATTTACTTGGAAGAGAAGTTTACAACTTTTACCAGGGAAATATAGTATAAAGTCATCCCATGCTGGACAAATCAGTGAAATTTAAGAGATTTTGGAGTTTTGTCAGACCTTTTTCGAATTTGGCTCCCCAAACTAACTTTTTGGCCATTCATGATCCGCCAGTGACTAGGATGAGTTGCATGACCAGAGGAAATCACAGCACATTTACTGCAGGATCAGTCCAAACTGGATGATGGCTGTGTCGCTGGAAAAACACGACACGGACCGGGCGTTTGTAAAAAACAACAACAAAAAAACCCCGCCTGGAGGAGCAGAGGGTGTGTTGGTCGGCTACCCCGCCAGTCTCGCTGTCTGTCCTCTGTCTGTCCTCCCCAGGAGGCAGGCTGGACGCTGCCGGACAGTCGGCAGTGCTGCTGTACCCAGCTGCTGTACCCAGCTGCTGTACCCAGCTTCCGACCCAGCTGCTGTACCCAGCTGCTGTACCCAGCTGCTGTACCCAGCTGCTGTACACAGCTGCTGTACACAGCTGCTGTATACAGCTGCTGTACCCAGCTGCTGTACCCAGCTGCTGTACACAGCTGGGTACATCAGCTGTACCCCCTGTACCCAGCTGCTGTACACAGCTGCTGTACACAGCTGCTGTACCCAGCTGCTGTACCCAGCTGCTGTACACAGCTGCTGTACACAGCTGCTGTACACAGCTGCTATACACAGCTGCTGTACCCAGCTGCTGTACCCAGCTGCTGTACACAGCTGCTGTACCCAGCTGCTGTACCCAGCTGATGTACCCAGCTGCTGTACACAGCTGCTGTACACAGCTGCTGTACACAGCTGCTGTACCCAGCTGGGTACATCAGCTGCTGTACCCAGCTGCTGTACACAGCTGCTGTACACAGCTGCTGTACACAGCTGCTGTACACAGCTGCTGTACACAGCTGCTGTACCCAGCTGCTGTACACAGCTGCTGTACCCAGCTGCTGTACCCAGCTGCTGTACACAGCTGGGTACATCAGCTGTACCCCCTGTACCCAGCTGCTACAGCTGGGTACAGGGGGTACACCCTGTACCCAGCTATCTCCGCCTGCACAAAGACGGCTCCTGATCCTGGCTGCAGGCCTGCTCCATGTTGTGTTTGTTAACCCGCCCCGCTGTGCTCTCACGCTTCGTGGAGCCGCCGGCTGGTGTCCCGCCCCGCGGCGCTGCCCCCCCCCCCCCGTGCAGCGGGTGACGCCCCCTGAGGCAGTGTTGACTATGGAGCGGCCAGAGCGGGCGGCGTGCTCAGAGCCGTGACCAAGGCCGCAGCTGCGGCCGGGCCACGGCTCAGCTGCGAACAAAGAGCTGCGGATGCGTCTGGGCTGGCTGATGACTCGGTGGGCTGACGGACTGCTGCTCAGCTGGCCACCGTCACTGCCGTGTGGTCAGCGCCGTCACTGCCGTGTGGTCAGCGCCGTCACTGCCGTGTGGTCAGCGCCGTCACTGCCGTGTGGTCAGCGCCGTCACTGCCGTGTGGTCAGCGCCGTCACTGCCGTGTGGTCAGCGCCGTCACGTGACGGGGTGTCAGCGCCGTCACGACTCACACACCAGTCACTTCACTCACTGCCAGCCCGTCTCTAACGGCGTCCAGCCCTGCTGAGCTCTGCCTGCTGAGCTCTGCCGAGCTCTGCCTGCTGAGCCCTGCTGAGCTCTGCCTGCTGAGCTCTGCCGCTGACTGCAGCTGATCAGAGCTGATCAGTGATCGGCGATCAGGGCCAGTCGCAGGACGATCGGCTTAAACGGGCGCGTTGGAGGCCATCAGCGGTGTTTCTGGGCAGACATTCCCCGAGCCTCCTCTCGGGAATTCGCCCGTCACACAGGCATTACACGCTCGTCACACGCCCGTCACACGCCCGTCACACAGGTATTATCCTGTCAGAGCGCCACACTCACATGAACCGTGCCAGTTACCCGCCTCTTAACCGCCTTAAGATGCCAGTTACCCGCCTCTTACCCGCCTTACGATGTCAGTTACCCGCCTCTTACCCGCCTTAATATGCCAGTTACCCGCCTCTTACTCGCCTTAAGATGTAAGTTACCCGCCTCTTACCCGCCTTAAGATGCCAGTTACCCGCCTCTTACCCGCCTTAATATGTCAGTTACCCGCCTCTTACCCGCCTTAAGATGCCAGTTACCCGCCTCTTACCCGCCTTAAGATGCCAGTTACCCGCATCTTACCCGCCTTACGATGTCAGTTACCCGCCTCTTACCCGCCTTAAGATGCCAGTTCCCCGCCTCTTACCCGTCTTAAGATGCCAGTTACCCGCCTCTTACCCGCCTTAATATGCCAGTTACCCGCCTCTTACCCGCCTTAAGATGTCAGTTACCCGCCTCTTACCCGCCTTAAGATGCCAGTTACCCGCCTCTTACCCGCCTTAAGATACCATTTACCCGCCTCTCACCCGCCTTAAGATGCCAGTTACCCGCCTCTCACCCGCCTTAAGATGCCTCTTACCCGCCTTAAGCTGCCAGTTACCCGCCTCTTACCCGCCTTAAGATGTCAGTTACCCGCCTATTACCCGTCTTAAGATGCCCGTTACCCGCCTCTCACCCGCCTTAAGATGCTAGTTACCCGCCTCTCACCCGCATTAAGATGCCAGTTACCCGCCTATCACCCGCCTTAAGATGACAGTCACCCGCCTCTCACAGAGGCCACATTACTCGCCTCTCACAGAGGCCACATTACTCGCCTCTCACAGAGGCCACACAGTTACCCGCCTCTCACAGAGGTCACATTACCCGCCTCTCACAGAGGCCACACAGTTACCCGCCTCTCACAGAGGCCACATTACCCGCCTCTCACAGATGCCACATTACCCGCCTCTCACAGAGGCCACACAGTTACCCGCCTCTCACAGAGGCCACATTACCCGCCTCTCACAGAGGCCACACAGTTACCCGCCTCTCACAGAGGCCACATTACCCGCCTCTCATAGAGGCCACATTACCCGCCTCTCACAGAGGCCACATTACCCGCCTCTCACAGAGGCCACATTACCCGCCTCTCACAGAGGCCACATTACCCGCCTCTCACAGAGGCCACACAGTTACCCGCCTCTCACAGAGGCCACATTACCCGCCTCTCACAGAGGCCACATAGTTACCCGCCTCTCACAGAGGCCACATTACCCGCCTCTCACAGAGGCCACACAGTTACCCGCCTCTCACAGAGGCCACATTACCCGCCTCTCATAGAGGCCACATTACCCGCCTCTCACAGAGGCCACATTACCCGCCTCTCACAGAGTCCACATTACCCGCCTCTCACAGAGGCCACATTACCCGCCTCTCACAGAGGCCACACAGTTACCCGCCTCTCACAGAGGCCACATTACCCGCCTCCCACAGAGGCCACACAGTTACCCGCCTCTCACAGAGGCCACATTACCCGCCTCTCACAGAGGCCACATTACCCGCCTCTCACAGAGGCCACATTACCCGCCTCTCACAGAGGCCACACAGGTCGATTGTACCGAGCCCCGGGACGAACTCAATGGACCCAACTACTCGCCTAACTACTATCGTTTGCGTGATAAAAGGGTGCCTTGCACGACTGGCGTAACTGCCGGCTACACATTGCCAGTGTCTGTGTGTCTTCCCCGTGTATCCTGCTCCCCCGTGTCTTCACTCTTCAGTGCCGTGTCTATTCGGGACTCGGCTTCTAACTGCAACAGCCATTACATGCTGATGATTGGTGTTTAGGGGCGCTCCAATGTTCTACCCCCTTCCCACAACAGCTATTGCAGGAGACTAGAACCAAGACGGGGAGAGGGTTGATGTCATGTGTTGTTGTCAACATGGTGACGTAACACCTGATGACTTCACACAGAGAATATGAGGATGATTGGGTTTAGAACGCCACAACTAACGCACTTAGCGCGGCGTTAAAGCAGATTGACGGCACTGGGAGTCGCCGGCCCAGCGGCGGAGACTCCACGGTGCAGGGGGGGGGGGGGGGGGGGGCGGCGGGCGGCGGGCGGGCCGGGGGGCGGCCCGAGCAGCGGGGCTCGGGCCGCCCAAACACAGAGCCATCAGTGCGGCCGTGTTGATGACGTGTTGTCAACACGGTGACGTAACACTTGATGACGTCACACAGAGAAGATGAGGTTGATTGGGTTTAGGACGCCGCAACTACGATGGTTATGTCAGGCGCCGGACTACAGTGACGGGCTGTGCCGTAAGCTGGGCGGTGACGGTACCTACCGTGCGGGGCTCTGACTGTATCTACCGTGCGGTGACTGTACCTACCGTGCGGGGCTCTGACTGTACCTACCGTGCTGGGCGGTGACTGTACCTACCGTGCGGGGCTCTGACTGTACCTACTGTGCGGGGCTCTGACTGTACCTACCGTGCGGGGCTCTGACTGTACCTACCGTGCGGGGCTCTGACTGTACCTACCGTGCGGGGCTCTGACTGTACCTACCGTGCGGGGCTCTGACCTAACGTCTCCTCCGACAGTGACCGCCGGGGCTGTCGGCTGGTCTGCCGAAAACCAGCACCGCTGTCGCCATGGACTGCACCAAATGTGTGAAAAAGGTGAGAACTCAGATACCAAACGTGCATCGTAATGTTCCCTCAACAAATCGTGCGCGTGCGCGTGCGCGTGCGCGTGCGCGTGCGTGTGCGTGTGCGTGTGCGTGTGTGTGTGTGTGTGTGTGTGTGTGTGTGTGTGTGTGTGTGTGTGTGTGTGTGTGTGTGTGCGTGCGTGCGTGCGTGCGTGCGTGCGTGCGTGCGTGCGTGCGTGCGTGCGTGCGTGCGTGCGTGCGTGCGTGCGTGCGTGCGTGCGTGCGTGCGTGCGTGCGTGCGTGCGTGCGTGCGTGCGTGCGTGCGTGCGTGCGTGCGTGCGTGCGTGCGTGCGTGCGTGCGTGCGTGCGTGCGTGCGTGCGTGCGTGTGTGTGTGTGTGTGTGTGTGTGTGTGTGTGTGTGTGTGTGTGTGTGTGTGTGTGTGTGAGAGAGTTTTGTTTTTCTCACAAGTTGGTATGCCTCGGGCAGTCCTGGCTTCGTCTCTCGAGTCTCAGTCTCTATAGGTCGAGCAGCCTCGGGGTGTATCGAGATCGAGCAGACTCGGGTGTATCGAGATCGAGCAGACTCGGGGTGTATCGCGATCGAGAGCAGACTCGGGGTGTATCGAGATCGAGCAGACTCGGGGCGTATCAAGATCGAGCAGACTCGGGGTGTATCGAGATCGAGCAGACTCGGGGTATATCGAGATCGAGCAGACTCGGGGTGTATCAAGATCGAGCAGACTCGGGGTGTATCGAGATCGAGCAGACTCGGGGTGTATCGAGATCGAGCAGACTCGGGGTGTATCGAGATCGAGAGCAGCCTCGGGGTGTATCGAGATCGAGCAGACTCGGGGTGTATCGCGATCGAGCAGACTCGGGGTGTATCGAGATCGAGAGCAGACTCGGGGTGTATCGAGATCGAGCAGACTCGGGGTGTATCGCGATCGAGCAGACTCGGGGTGTATCGAGATCGAGAGCAGACTCGGGGTGTATCGAGATCGAGCAGACTCGGGGTGTATCATCGAGATCGAGCAGACTCGGGGTGTATCGAGATCGAGCAGACTCGGGGTGTATCGAGATCGAGCAGACTCGGGGTGTATCAAGATCGAGCAGACTCGGGGTGTATCAAGATCGAGCAGACTCGGGGTGTATCAAGAGCGAGCAGACTCGGGGTGTATCGAGATCGAGCAGACTCGGGGTGTATCAAGATCGAGCAGACTCGGGGTGTATCGAGATCGAGCTGCCTCGGGGTGTATCGAGATCGAGCAGACTCGGGGTGTATCAAGATCGAGCAGACTCGGGGTGTATCGAGATCGAGCAGACTCGGGGTGTATCAAGATCGAGCAGACTCGGGGTGTATCGAGATCGAGCAGACTCGGGGTGTATCATCGAGATCGAGCAGACTCGGGGTGTATCGAGATCGAGAGCAGCCTCATCGTAGCCCATTGTGGTCATTGCCCGCCGCCAGTTATTGATGATGTCATACTTGTGTCGGTTGTACTGACTACTGAGGCCTGCTGTGCCTGCTGTGTGCCGACTGCATTATGCAGGCCACTCATGGTTAATGGCGCCTCTGCCAGTTGGCAGTTGCCATTCAATTCATGTTGACATCGAGGCATGCAAAACGTTCATTCAATGGTTTGTGCATCTCCGCGTCGTTAACGGTTCGCGCTGCAGCTCATTGCACGGTTGGCCTGCAACCGTGCACAAATGTTTACTTTTCCTCGACATGGTTGGGCACGATAGGTACACGTGTTGGTTCCATCTGTTCCGTTCGGTCTCCACACGCCAGGCGACTTTCTTCGTAGCCTGCTCTTGAGAACTGGTCCGTTTGTGATATCTATGCAGCGCACGGCAGACATGTGCCTAGTGAGTGTGTTCAAACCGTGCTCTGAGATCTGAGCTGAGCTGACCTGACCTGACCTGACCTGTACACTGACCTGACTTGACCTGACCTGGTGAAGCACCCGCATGACCTCTGACCCGTGCATGTTCTGGGCGCTGACCTGACCTGACCTGACCTAACCTGACCTGACCTAACATAACCTGACCTGACCTGACCTGACCTGACCTGACCTGACCTGACCTGACCTAACCTGACCTAACCTGACCTGACTTGACCTAACCTGACCTGACCTGACCTAACCTGACCTGCCCTGACCTAACCTGACCTGACCTGACCTGACCTGACCTGACCTGACCTGGCCTGACCTGACCTGACCTGACCTGACCTGACCTGACCTGACCTGACCTGACCTGACCTGACCTAACCTAACCTGACCTGACCTGACCTGACCTGACCTAACCTGACCTAACCTGACCTAACCTGACCTGACCTGACCTGATCGGCAGGTGAAGCACCAGCGTGACCTGCGGGTCAAGATGGTGACGTCACCGAAGAAGACAAGTCAGGTGGTGCGCTTCACAGAGGGCGTCGGCGCCGAGGAGCTGACTCAGCCCGGGTCAGTGTTCAGTGGTGGGGGGCTGACTCAGCCCGGGTCAGTGTTCAGTGGTGGGGGGCTCACTCAGCCCGGGTCAGTGTTCAGTGGTGGGGGGCTCACTCAGCCCGGGTCAGTGTTCAGTGGTGGGGGGCTCACTCAGCCCGGGTCAGTGTTCAGTGGTGGGGGGGGGGGGGGCTGACTCAGCCCGGGTCAGTGTTCAGTGGTGGGGGGCTGACTCAGCCCGGGTCAGTGTTCAGTGGGGGGGGCTGACTCAGCCCGGGTCAGTGTTCAGTGGTGGGGGGCTCACTCAGCCCGGGTCAGTGTTCAGTGGTGGGGGGCTCACTCAGCCCGGGTCAGTGTTCAGTGGTGGGGGGCTCACTCAGCCCGGGTCAGTGTTCAGTGGTGGGGGGGGGGGGGCTGACTCAGCCCGGGTCAGTGTTCAGTGGTGGGGGGCTCACTCAGCCCGGGTCAGTGTTCAGTGGGGGGGGGGGGGCTCACTCAGCCCGGGTCAGTGTTCAGTGGGGGGGGGGGCTGACTCAGCCCGGGTCAGTGTTCAGTGGGGGGGGGGGGGGGGGGGCTCACTCAGCCCGGGTCAGTGTTCAGTGGTGGGGGGGGGGGGGGGGGCTGACTCAGCCCGGGTCAGTGTTCAGTGGTGGGGGGCTCACTCAGCCCGGGTCAGTGTTCAGTGGGGGGGGGGGCTCACTCAGCCCGGGTCAGTGTTCAGTGGGGGGGGGGGGGGCTGACTCAGCCCGGGTCAGTGTTCAGTGGGGGGGGGGGGGGGGGGGGGGCTCACTCAGCCCGGGTCAGTGTTCAGTGGTGGGGGGGGGGCTGACTCAGCCCGGGTCAGTGTTCAGTGGTGGGGGGCTCACTCAGCCCGGGTCAGTGTTCAGTGGGGGGGGGGGGGGGGCTCACTCAGCCCGGGTCAGTGTTCAGTGGGGGGGGGGGGGCTGACTCAGCCCGGGTCAGTGTTCAGTGGGGGGGGGGGGGGGCTCACTCAGCCCGGGTCAGTGTTCAGTGGTGGGGGGCTCACTCAGCCCGGGTCAGTGTTCAGTGGTGGGGGGCTCACTCAGCCCGGGTCAGTGTTCAGTGGTGGGGGGCTCACTCAGCCCGGGTCAGTGTTCAGTCTGTGGGGGGCTCACTCAGCCCGGGTCAGTGTTCAGTGGTGTGTGTGTGTGTGTGTGTGTGGGGGGGGGGGCTCACTCAGCCCTGGTCAGTGTTCAGTGGTGTGTGTGTGTGGGGGGGGGGGGGGGGAGAGGCTCACTCAGCCCGGATCAGTGTTCAGTGGTGTGTGTGTGGGGGGGGGGGGGCTCACTCAGCCCGGGTCAGTGTTCAGTGTGTGTGGGGCTCACTCAGCCCGGGTCAGTGTTCAGTGGTGTGTGTGTGTGTGGGGGGGGGCTCACTCAGCCCGGGTCAGTGTTCAGTGTGTGTGGGGCTCACTCAGCCCGGGTCAGTGTTCAGTGTGTGTGTGTGGGGGGGGGGGGGGGCTCACTCAGCCCGGGTCAGTGTTCAGTGTGTGGGGAGGGGGGGATTCATCACTCAGCCCGGATCAGTGTTCAGTGTGTGTGTGTGTGGGGGGGGGGGGGGGCGGCTCACTCAGCCCGGGTCAGTGTTCAGTCTGTGGGGGGCTCACTCAGCCCGAGTCAGTGTTCAGTGGTGTGTGTGTGTGTGTGTGTGTGTGTGTGTGTGAGGGGCTCACTCAGCCCGGGTCAGTGTTCAGTGTGTGGGGGGCTCACTCAACCCGGGTCAGTGTTCAGTGGTGGTGGTGGTGGGGGGGGGGGGGGGCTCACTCAGCCCGGGTCAGTGTTCAGTGTGTGTGTGTGTGGGGGGGGGGGGGGGGGCTCACTCGGACCGGGTCAGTGTTCAGTGTGTGTGTGTGTGTGGGGGGGGGGGGGGGGGGGGGCTCACTCAGCCCGGGCCAGTGTTCAGTGTGTGTGTGTGTGTGTGTGGGGGGGGGGGGGGGGGGGGCTCACTTGGACCGGGTCAGTGTTCAGTGTGTGTGTGTGTGTGTGTGTGGGGGGGGGGGGGGGGGCTCACTCAGCCCGGTTCAGTGTGTGTGTGTGTGGGGGGGGGGGGGGCTCACTCAGCCCGGGTCAGTGTTCAGTGTGTGGGGGGCTCACTCAGCCCGGGTCAGTGTTCAGTGTGTGTGTGTGTGTGTGGGGGGGGGGGGCTCACTCGGACCGGGTCAGTGTTCAGTGTGTGTGTGTGTGTGTGGGGGGGGGGGGGGCTCACTCAGCCCGGGTCAGTGTTCAGTCTGTGGGGGGCTCACTCAGCCCGGGTCAGTGTTCAGTGTGTGTGTGTGTGTGGGGGGGGGGGGGGGGGGGCTCACTCAGCCCGGGTCAGTGTTCAGTGTGTGTGTGGGGGGGGGGGGGGAGGGCTCACTCAGCCCGGGTCAGTGTTCAGTGAGGGGGGGGGGGGGGCTCACTCAGCCTGGGCCAGTGTTCAGTGGTGGGGGCCTCAGTCCGGGTCAGTGTTCAGTGGTGTGTGACAGTGTGTGTGTGTGTGTGTGGGGGGGGGGGGGGGCTCACTCAGCCGGGGTCAGTGTTCGGTGTGGGGGGGGGGGGGGGAGATGCACTAGCTGGGACACCACCGACCGGCGTCCGTGGGTTGTCTGTGGAGGGGAGGGGCACGCACGGGTCAGCTGACAGGTTGGAGGGGAGGGGTTCGAGGAGAGGGGCACGGACGGGCCAGCTCACAGGTTCGAGGGGAGGGGTTCGAGGGGAGGGGCACGGACGGGCCAGCTGACAGATTTGAGGGGAGGAGTTGGAGGGGAGGGGTTCGAGGAGAGGGGCACGGACGGGCCAGCTGACAGGTTCGAGGGGAGGGGTTCGAGGAGAGGGGCACGGACGGGCCAGCTCACAGGTTCGAGGGGAGGAGTTCGAGGAGAGGGCCACGGACGGGCCAGCTCACAGGTTCGAGGGGAGGAGTTGGAGGGGAGGGGTTCGAGGAGAGGGGCACAGACGGGCCAGCTAACAGGTTCGAGGGGAGGGGTTCGAGGAGAGGGGCACGGACGGGCCAGCTCACAGATTCGAGGGGAGGAGTTCGAGGGGAGGGGTTCGAGGAGAGGGCCACGGACGGGCCAGCTCACAGGTTCGAGGGGAGGAGTTGGAGGGGAGGGGTTCGAGGGAGGGGCACGGACGGGCCAGCTGACAGGTTCGAGGGGAGGGGTTCGAGGAGAGGGGCACGGACGGGCCAGCTGAAAGGTTCGAGGGGAGGGGTTCAAGGAGAGGGGCACGAACGGGCCAGCTCACAGGTTCGAGGGGAGGAGTTCGAGGGGAGGGGCACGGACGGGCCAGCTCACAGGTTCGAGGGGAGGAGTTCGAGGAGAGGGGCACGGACGGGCCAGCTGACAGGTTCGAGGGGAGGGGTTCGAGGGGAGGGGCACGGACGTGCCAGCTCACAGGTTCGAGGGAGGGGTTCGAGGGGAGGGGTTCGAGGAGAGGGGCACGGACGGGGCAGCTCACATGTTCGAGGGGAGGAGTTGGAGGGGAGGGATTCGAGGAGAGGGGCACGGACGGGCCAGCTGACAGGTTCGAGGGGAGGGGTTCGAGGAGAGGGGCACGGACGGGCCAGCTCACAGGTTCGAGGGGAGGGGTTCGAGGAGAGGGGCACGGACGGGCCAGCTGACAGGTTCGAGGGGAGGGGTTCGAGGGGAGGGGTTCGAGGGGTTCGAGGAGAGGGGCACGGACGGGGCAGCTCACAGGTTCGATGGGAGGAGTTGGAGGGGAGGGGTTTGAGGAGAGGGGCACGGACGGGCCAGCTGACAGGTTCGAGGGGAGGGGTTCGAGGAGAGGGGCACGGACGGGCCAGTTCACAGGTTCGAGGGGAGGGGTTCGAGGAGAGGGGCACGGACGGGCCAGCTGACAGGTTCGAGGGGAGGGGTTCGAGGAGAGGGACTCGGCTGGGCCAGCTGACAGGTTCGAGGGGAGGGGTTCGAGGAGAGGGACACGGACGGGCCAGCTGACAGGTTCGAGGGGAGGGGTTCGAGGAGAGGGGCACGGACGGGCCAGCTGACAGGTTCGAGGGGAGGGGTTCGAGGAGAGGGGTTCGAGGAGAGAGGCACGGGCGGGCCAGCTGACAGGTTCGAGGGGAGGGGTTCGAGGAGAGGGGTTCGAGGAGAGGGGTTCGAGGAGAGAGGCACGGACGGGCCAGCTGACAGGTTCGAGGGGAGGGGTTCGAGGAGAGGGGTTCGAGGAGAGGGGTTCGAGGAGAGGGGCACGGACGGGCCAGCTCACAGGTTCGAGGGGAGGGGCACGGCCGGCCAGCTGACAGGTTCGAGGGGAGGGGTTCGAGGAGAGGGGTTCGAGGAGAGGGGCACGGACGGGCCAGCTGACAGGTTCGAGGGGAAGGGTTCGAGGAGAGAGGCACGGACGGGCCAGCTCACAGGTTTGAGGGGAGGGGTTCGAGGGGAACGCTATATTGGTGTGTGCACACTGCACATAGCTGGGTAGTGTGCGACTCCACACCACATGTCCCGATGAGCCGAGTTCCGAGACATCGCTAAGATCATGAGTACAATGCAGCTGACATGTCCCGACGCGTGCATAAGGTGATCCACATATTCATATATTCACCGACATTTCCATGAATGAATAAGCAAAACAGACCAGCAGAACTGATAGTTGCTGGGGTGTCGTTTGTTAGGGCAGTGTTTTCGGTAACGCTGCACTGTCTGAGTGGCAACGCGTCCCCATCATAAAGCGGACATTGACATTGCTTGTGTTAACGACTGCTGCCATAGAAACAATCCGTGGGGAACACATGTAGGGTAGTTATTGCACTGCACATTTCTGCACATTTCTGCTAAAAAGGTGACAAGTTTGTCTGGGTTACGTGAGCGTCCGAAGCTGAACATTCATTTGACTTTCTGCGTTAATAATGTATGCCAGTCTTAAGCAGTCAATTGATAAGAATCTTTGAAATAGATGCACTTACATATTTTTCCATTTAAAACGGTTCCTTCACAATTGCGCTTAGGGGGCATTCCACAGTAAGACAACCAAACTTTTCAAATTTGCCGTCCGACCATTTTATATTTTCTTGAAAAGTTGTGCACTGGGGGGTTCAAGGGCGGGAATTCATTGGTGGTGACCACAAAATCCCCCCCCCCAAATATTTTCCAAGATACGGCCTTCCGTATTTTCCCAAATTCACTGTGCAGGCCTAATTTTGACAAAACCAATAACTCCGAGGCTAAAACAGCGACATTGATAACTTTTTGTTGTTGTTTGGATCAGGATTAGTCGAAGAACAATTTGGCAATCACGGATTTGCGATTTTTTGTTGTTGTTTTTTGTCACGTGACCTCGTGACTTACTTTTTGCGCCGTGACCTTGACCTGTTGGAAACTGAAATGAAAATTTTCGTCTGATGACGATTTGAGCTTCATTGATGTCCTTTCGTATAAAAAAGAAAAAAAGTGGGGTTCGACCTGTACAAATTATTTTTGAGTCCTTCAATGCTGACATAATACGCTGTTCAGGCACCTGTCCGTCGATAACTTCGCATCTACTTGACATACGCTTTCGAAACAAAGTCCAGAGTGACTCCTGACGACGAAACCTCTCGGTTGGTGCCTGTTACACCGACATCAGGTCGCCCTATGACCTGCCAGGCCAATACAACGTAACGTACCCAAACAGCGTATTGTGTGCATTGCAAGGCTCAAAAGTAGTTTTTACAGGTCGAACTTTTGCGTGTTTTGCACATATCTTTTTTTATACGAAAGGACATCAATAGAACTCAAATCGTCATCAGACGCAAATGTTAATTTCAGTTTCCAACAGTTTCCAACGGCGCAAAATGTAGGTCACGAGGTCACGTGACAAAAACAATGAAAATCGAAAATCCGAGATGGCCAAATTGTCCTTTGAGTAATCCCGATCTAAACAAAACAAAGTTATCAAAATCGCTTCTTTAGTCTCGGAGTTATTGGTCGTCAAAATTAGTCCTGCACAGTGAACTTGGGAACATTTCGGAAGGCCTTATCTTGGAAAATATGTTTCTGGGTAATTTTTTGGTCACCACCAATTAATTATCCGCCCTTGAAACCCCAAGTCCACAACTTTTCAAGAAAATTAAAAATGGTCGGACGGCAAATTTGAAAAGCAAATGGTTGTCTTACCGTAGAAGTCCCCAAAAGTAGTTTTTACAGGTCGAACCCCACTTTTTTCTTTCTTTTGTATACGAAAGGGCATCAATGAAGCTCATCGTCATCAGACGAAAATGTTAATTTCAGTTTCCAACAGGTCAAGGTCACGGCGCAAAAAGTAGGTCACGAGGTCACGTGACAAAAAATCGAAAATCCGTGATTGCCAAATTGTTCTTCGACTAATTCTGATGCAAACAAAAACAAGTTTATCAAAATCGCTTTTATAGTCTCAGGAGTTATTATTGGTCGTCACAATTAGGTCTGCAAAGTGAACTTGGGAAAATACGGAATGCTGTATTTTTTATTTGGGGGGGGGATTTTTTGGTCACCACCAATGAATTCCCCGCCCTTGAAACCCTAATGCACAACTTTTCAAGAAAATTAAAAATGGTCGAACGGCACCCACCGGTTGTCTTGCTGTGGAATGCCCCATAGATGCAAGGGAATCTAGACGTCATTCACAACTTTACAAAAGCAATATATGCCAGCATTTATACAGTGATACAGTGCTACCACAAACACGACTCAGGAAGTGGGTCTAAATCCATCCCTAACCCCACAGCCCTGCGGTGTCGGAAGTAAGCCCACCGGTCACTATGGGCGTGTACACGGCAGCAGTGCGGTGTGGGAAGTAAGCCCCACAGGTGTCACTGTGGGCGCTGTTCACGGCAACAGTGCGGTGTGGGAAGTAAGCCCCACAGGTGTCACTATGGGCGCTGTACACGGCAGCAGTGCGGTGTGGGAAGTAAGCCCCACAGGTGTCACTATGGGCGTGTACACGGCAGCAGTGCGGTGTGGGAAGTAAGCCCCACAGGTGTCACTGTGGGCGCTGTACACGGCAGCAGTGCGGTGTGGGAAGTAAGCCCCACAGGTGTCACTATGGGCGTGTTCACGGCAGCAGTGCGGTGTGGGAAGTAAGCCCCACAGGTGTCACTATGGGCGTGTTCACGGCAGCAGTGCGGTGTGGGAAGTAAGCCCCACAGGTGTCACTATGGGCGTGTTCACGGCAGCAGTGCGGTGTGGGAAGTAAGCCCCACAGGTGTCACTATGGGCGCTGTACACGGCAGCAGTGCGGTGTGGGAAGTAAGCCCCACAGGTGTCACTATGGGCGTGTTCACGGCAGCAGTGCGGTGTGGGAAGTAAGCCCCACAGGTGTCACTGTGGGCGTGTTCACGGCAGCAGTGCGGTGTGGGAAGTAAGCCCCACATGTGTCACTATGGGCGCTGTACACGGCAGCAGTGCGGTGTGGGAAGTAAGCCCCACAGGTGTCACTATGGGCGTGTTCACGGCAGCAGTGCGGTGTGGGAAGTAAGCCCCACAGGTGTCACTATGGGCGCTGTACACGGCAGCAGTGCGGTGTGGGAAGTAAGCCCCACAGGTGTCACTGTGGGCGTGTTCACGGCAGCAGTGCGGTGTGGGAAGTAAGCCCCACAGGTGTCACTATGGGCGTGTTCACGGCAGCAGTGCGGTGTGGGAAGTAAGCCCCACAGGTGTCACTGTGGGCGTGTTCACGGCAGCAGTGCGGTGTGGGAAGTAAGCCCCACAGGTGTCACTGTGGGCGTGTTCACGGCCAAGGGCGGATCCAGTCGGCCGTTTTGGGGAGGGGCCAAACCGTTTTTTTAGCGGACCTTACCTACCCCCAATTTCGAATTTCTCCCCGGATTTGGGCCACTTTATTCTGCAACCACACGATTTCTTTTTTTTTCCCATTTTTTTTTTTAGGTTTTCGACCTTTTGGGATATCGAAAAAGGAAAGATGTCAGCTTGCAGTTTGTATTGTTCCGACATTGCCTTACACTGAGAAAAACTATGTCAATTGTCAGCTGTACCCAGGGGCGTCGCCGATAATTTTTGAGTGGGGGGGTCGGCTGAAATGATGAGAAAAAAATGTACCCCAATTTGTTATGCGTGTATGCCTTTGCAACATTTCTAATGTGGATTTGCATGTTATAGTAGGTACTTGTTATTTAGCGCCGCGAAGCGGCGCGAATTTTTTTTTGCTCGGGTTTGCCTGATAAAACCCAGAAACATAGGCATTTTTAGCTTCTTAGCCTTGTAGAGGATAATAAGCTAAAAATGTTATTCATTCAATTCAGCGTTACGACGAAACGAAGACGATGACGATGGCTTCGTTATGACGATCGCCACTGATGTGACGCCGCGAAGCGGCGTGAACATTTTAATTTTAGGTCGTGGAAAACGCATTTTTAATATTGGAACCAGACCGTGAGTGGAGCCAAGCCTCAGGTAACCCCTTTTCCTGGTTGCACATCTCGGTATGATGCAAAATGTTGAAATGAAGGTAGTTTTTCATATACATTAGCCTCGGATAGTAAATCACGATGGCCGGTGGCAGTCTGCGCTCAATAGTACATATGATAATAATAACTGTAGTCTGTATACATACCTATGTACCGAACTGTAACAAACAACTGGTAACGGTGCAAATGGTTTCAAAGTAGCAAGAGGCAGACCGACATTTCCGCGCATAAATGGTCCCTGTGGATCTTGAGGAGCCTGGGGGAGATGGCTTGGGGAGATAGTCCTGGCCTGGTCCCCACTATTAGCTCTTCGGGCCAACAAGTTGGGCACCGCTGGAACAGCTTCCGGTTGCCGAAGTCCGCGTCTTTGCGTTCGCGTCGCCTTTTTCGGAACTCGGTAGACAAGCTAAACATGTAGCCCGCTTTAAAGATAATATTTTATGAAGAGAGTTGGCCCTGGGGCCAGCAATTACCGCCAAGGAGAGCCTCTGCAAGACACTTAATGGATTCATTTTCCAAATTTGTATATGCAATTGCGAAACTTGTGTCATGTCGCGAAGCGGCGCGAAATTTTTCAGTTTTTGACTGTGGCTAGCTTGATTTTGACTGCTGCCATTTTGGGATGCCCAGTACCGTTCTAAAAACGCAAATATAGCATGCATTAAATTTCACGTCTTGGGGGGGGGGGGGGGGGGGGCAAAACATAGTTTGCCCCCCCCCCCCTTAAACAGGCTTGGGGGGGGGGGGGGCATGGCCCCGTTCGCCCCCCCCCCTGGATCCGCCCTTGTTCACGGCAGCAGTGCGGTGTGGGAAGTAAGCCCCACAGGTGTCACTATGGGCGTGTTCACGGCAGCAGTGCGGTGTGGGAAGTAAGCCCCACAGGTGTCACTATGGGCGCTGTACACGGCAGCAGTGCGGTGTGGGAAGTAAGCCCCACAGGTGTCACTACGGGCGCTGTACACGGCAGCAGTGCGGTGTGGGAAGTAAGCCCCACAGGTGTCACTATGGGCGCTGTACACGGCAGCAGTGCGGTGTGGGAAGTAAGCCCCACAGGTGTCACTATGGGCGCTGTACACGGCAGCAGTGCGGTGTGGGAAGTAAGCCCCACAGGTGTCACTATGGGCGTGTTCATGGCAGCAGTGCGGTGTGGGAAGTAAGCCTCACAGGTGTCACTATGGGCGCTGTACACGGCAGCAGTGCGGTGTGGGAAGTAAGCCCCACAGGTGTCACTATGGGCGCTGTACACGGCAGCAGTGCGGTGTGGGAAGTAAGCCCCACAGGTGTCACTATGGGCGTGTTCACGGCAGCAGTGCGGTGTGGGAAGTAAGCCCCACAGGTGTCACTGTGGGCGCTGTACACGGCAGCAGTGCGGTGTGGGAAGTAAGCCCCACAGGTGTCACTATGGGCGTGTTCATGGCAGCAGTGCGGTGTGGGAAGTAAGCCCCACAGGTGTCACTATGGGCGTGTTCATGGCAGCAGTGCGGTGTGGGAAGTAAGCCCCACAGGTGTCACTATGGGCGTGTTCATGGCAGCAGTGCGGTGTGGGAAGTAAGCCCCACATGTGTCACTGTGGGCGTGTTCATGGCAGCAGTGCGGTGTGGGAAGTAAGCCCCACAGGTGTCACTATGGGCGCTGTACACGGCAGCAGTGCGGTGTGGGAAGTAAGCCCCACAGGTGTCACTATGGGCGCTGTACACGGCAGCAGTGCGGTGTGGGAAGTAAGCCCCACAGGTGTCACTATGGGCGTGTTCATGGCAGCAGTGCGGTGTGGGAAGTAAGCCCTACAGGTGTCACTATGGGCGCTGTACACGGCAGCAGTGTGGTGTGGGAAGTAAGCCCCACAGGTGTCACTATGGGCGCTGTACACGGCAGCAGTGCGGTGTGGGAAGTAAGCCCCACAGGTGTCACTATGGGCGCTGTACACGGCAGCAGTGCGGTGTGGGAAGTAAGCCCCACAGGTGTCACTATGGGCGTGTTCACGGCAGCAGTGCGGTGTGGGAAGTAAGCCCCACAGGTGTCACTATGGGCGCCGTACACGGCAGCAGTGCGGTGTGGGAAGTAAGCCCCACAGGTGTGACTATGGGCGCTGTACACGGCAGCAGTGCGGTGTGGGAAGTAAGCCCCACAGGTGTCACTATGGGCGTGTTCACGGCAGCAGTGCGGTGTGGGAAGTAAGCCCACAGGTGTCACTATGGGCGCTGTACACGGCAGCAGTGCGGTGTGGGAAGTAAGCCCCACAGGTGTCACTATGGGCGTGTTCACGGCAGCAGTGCGGTGTGGGAAGTAAGCCCCACAGGTGTCACTATGGGCGTGTACACGGCAGCAGTGCGGTGTGGGAAGTAAGCCCCACAGGTGTCACTATGGGCGCTGTACACGGCAGCAGTGCGGTGTGGGAAGTAAGCCCCACAGGTGTCACTATGGGCGTGTTCATGGCAGCAGTGCGGTGTGGGAAGTAAGCCCCACAGGTGTCACTATGGGCGTGTTCATGGCAGCAGTGCGGTGCGGGAAGTAAGCCCCACAGGTGTCACTATGGGCGTGTTCATGGCAGCAGTGCGGTGTGGGAAGTAAGCCCCACAGGTGTCACTATGGGCGCTGTACACGGCAGCAGTGCGGTGTGGGAAGTAAGCCCCACAGGTGTCACTATGGGCGTGTTCACGGCAGCAGTGCGGTGTGGGAAGTAAGCCCCACAGGTGTCACTGTGGGCGCTGTACACGGCAGCAGTGCGGTGTGGGAAGTAAGCCCCACAGGTGTCACTATGGGCGTGTTCACGGCAGCAGTGCGGTGTGGGAAGTAAGCCACACAGGTGTCACTACGGGCGCTGTACACGGCAGCAGTGCGGTGTGGGAAGTAAGCCCCACAGGTGTCACTGTGGGCGCTGTACACGGCAGCAGTGCGGTGTGGGAAGTAAGCCCCACAGGTGTCACTATGGGCGCTGTACACGGCAGCAGTGCGGTGTGGGAAGTAAGCCCCACAGGTGTCACTATGGGCGTGTTCACGGCAGCAGTGCGGTGTGGGAAGTAAGCCCCACAGGTGTCACTATGGGCGCTGTACACGGCAGCAGTGCGGTGTGGGAAGTAAGCCCCGCAGGTGTCACTATGGGCGTGTTCACGGCAGCAGTGCGGTGTGGGAAGTAAGCCCCACAGGTGTCACTATGGGCGTGTTCACGGCAGCAGTGCGGTGTGGGAAGTAAGCCCCACAGGTGTCACTATGGGCGCTGTACACGGCAGCAGTGCGGTGTGGGAAGTAAGCCCCACAGGTGTCACTATGGGCGTGTTCATGGCAGCAGTGCGGTGTGGGAAGTAAGCCCCACAGGTGTCACTATGGGCGCTGTACACGGCAGCAGTGCGGTGTGGGAAGTAAGCCCCACAGGTGTCACTATGGGCGCTGTACACGGCAGCAGTGCGGTGTGGGAAGTAAGCCACACAGGTGTCACTATGGGCGTGTTCAGCAGTGCGGGTGTTTCCGGTGTGGTAAGCGCGGGTTTCCGTTTGACGGTGTGCCCAGTGAGGTACCGTGGCGTATATACATCGGACAACTGATTTACGCCGTAGGGTATTTAGTGGGATATTTAGCCCTGCAAAATGCCCCATGGCCGTGGTGGAAACGGTCATATCTCAACCAGATATTTATACTACCACTACGAACTTTACGCCTACGATCCTCCGTTCCGGAGATCTTCCAATCGCCTGACGCGTAAACGGAAACCAGAACTATTTAATATTCACTTGCCTTTGAAGCTGTAGTAATTATAATGATTAAGCTGTCGTAATTATCCATTCCTCACAGATCAGATACGTTTGTTCAGATGGCTAAATATATTTATATTTTCGGAAACACCACTCCAAACGCTCCCCAAACTTGACAACATACCGGATGCTAAAAACGTCCGTGAAATTAGCGATTTATTCAGCGACTTATTCAGCGACAGATTCAAATTTGGCCCAAACCTCGGCCCAAGTTCAATTCTGGCACACTGGTCACGAATCTGACCTTCATTTTCCTGTTCAAGCTCATCTTCAAGGTCAAATTCGAGGTCAAAGGACGGGGTCGTTAGATATGGACGTTAGATACGGACCAGGCTGTCTCTCATCTGAGACTTCTTTGGAAAGGATCCGGTAATAAATTCGGGACTTTATGCGGTACCCCGTCCTTTGACCTCGAATTTGACCTACAAGGTCAAAGGTCACGGGTCAGGTCACGGTGACGGACGTTAGATATGGACCCTGTCTATCATCTGGGATCAGTTTAGGAAGGATCTGCCAATACATTCGGGGTGTTATGCGGTACCCCGTCCTTTTACCTTGAATTTGACCTTGAAGATGACCTTGAACAGTAAAATGAAGGACATATTCGTAATCAGCGTGCCAGAATTGACAATGGGCCGAGGTTTGGGCCAAATCTGAACCCGTCGCTGAATAAGTCGCTGAATAAGTCGTTGAATAAGTCGCTAATTTCACGGACGTTCTTAGCATCCGGTATGTTGTCAAGCTTGGGGAACGTTTTGAGTGGTGTTTCCGAAAATATAAGTATATTTGGCCATCTGAAAAACGTATCCGATCTGTGAGGAAGGGATAATTACGATCAGTGGCGTACCCAGGATTCACTCCAGAAGGCAATTTTTGATCAGGGGGGCATAAGGTACCACCACCAAAAAACTCACCGGATTTGGCCCACTATATTTTTAGAGGGGCATATCTTCAACAACAAAAACTTTAATTTTTGTCTTCGAAATAGGGCCCTTCGGGCCCTATTTCCAAAGGGCACATACGACCAAGGGGGCATGTACTGGCACAGAGGGGGGGGGGGGAGCAGATGCCCCATCCCCCCCCCCCCCCTTGGGTACGCCTATGATTTCGATAGCTTAATAATTGTAAGCCCCCCCCAGCGGGGCGCGGGTTAAGTGTCACCGGGGCTTCTTGAATTGCATCAGGTGCGCTGTTTTGTCTATCATTGAAAGAAAGGGAGACATACAAACTTCAAATTCAATCACTCGAGAGACGACACAAATCCGTTTTCATGAAGTTGTTTCCTAAGATCATTGTTTTTCATGTTCAGTGCAGGGAACGCGCGGGGGCATACTTGTATTGAATGCCCCTCCCAGATTCCTGTGTGTGTGGGGGGCATTTTCCCCGGATGCCCCCTGGATCCACCAGTGCCAGTAATTACCGCCAAGGAGAGCCTCGGCCATTTTCCATTTTCCCAGTTTCCAAATTTGTATAAGCAATTGCGAAAGTTGTGTCATGCCACGAAGCGGCGCGAAATTTTCCGGTTTTTTACTGTGGATTACTGGATTTTGACTGCTGCAAAGACAATTTTTACGATTTTACGATAAATTGGGAACGCGCGGGGGGGGGGGGGGGGCATATTTGTATTGAATTCCCCCCCCCCCCCACACACAGATTCTTGTGGGGGGGGGGGGCATTAAGCCCCTGATGCCCCCCCCTCCCTGGATCCGCCAGTGGAAGGGTGCCGCACACAGGTCCGGGATTTGCCACCTACTGGCACTGTTGTGCGATGGAGATGTGGATTATTGACGTGTAAATTGTTCTGGTCACCTGGACGCGTCAGTGCAGGTGACCGTCAGTGGTCGTCAGTGCTCGGAGCAGAGCATAGTGCTGTACGGCTGCTGCGAGTAGCGCTGCCAGCCAGGCGGCAGAACGCCTGTGTGATGTGCGCAGGCAACACTGCAGCCAGGAATAGAGGTAACCTCAAACTCCGTGCTCTCTTGTGGCCGGTATAGGATATTTATGTTTTAGTTTGGAAACGTACAAACAAGTGAGGTTGAACGGGCCCATCAGTGGAGTGTACTACATTTAACAGCAATGTCGTGTAAAGTATAGAACATCACGACAAACGATGCACTTCATTCATTCATTTCATTCCGGTTTGCATCCTGAGAAGAGTCGAAATCGGCTGCCTGATTCATGTCCGGGTTTGCCTTTCCCTCTTTATATTTCGTGTCACCAGCGCATTTACCATGGCCGAGGGCTGCCACGCCGAGGGCTGCCACGCCATGGCCGAGGGCTGCCACGCCGGTCACCGAGGGCTGCCACGCTGCCACGCCGGTCACGTTTACCGTCATTGATCGCTAGATGCCCTCAGAGGCCACCAGCACCGGGTCACTGACGCAGCTCCGGCCCTCAGAGGCCACTAGCACCGGGTCACTGACGCAGCTTCGGCCCTCAGAGGCCACCAACACCGGGCGGTCACTGACGCAGCTCCGGCCCTCAGAGGCCACTAGCACCGGGTCACTGACGCAGCTCCGGCCCTCAGAGGCCACCAACACCGGGCGGTCACTGACGCAGCTCCGGCCCTCAAAGGCCACCAGCACCGGGTTACTGACGCAGCTCCGGCCCTCAGAGGCCACCAGCACCGGGTCACTGACGCAGCTCCGGCCCTCAGAGGCCACCAGCACCGGGTCACTGACGCAGCTCCGGCCCTCAGAGGCCACCAGCACCGGGTCACTGACGCAGCTCCGGCCCTCAGAGGCCACCAGCACCGGGCGGTCACTGACGCAGCTCCGGCCCTCAGAGGCCACCAACACCGGGCGGTCACTGACGCAGCTCCGGCCCTCAGAGGCCACCAGCACCGGGTCACTGACGCAGCTCCGGCCCTCAGAGGCCACCAGCACCGGGCGGTCACTGACGCAGCTCCGGCCCTCAGAGCGGTCACTGACGCAGCTCCGGCCCTCAGAGCAGTCACTGACGCAGCTCCGGCCCTCAGAGCAGTCACTGACGCAGCTCCGGCCCTCAGAGCGGTCACTGACGCAGCTCCGGCCCTCAGAGCGGTCACTGACGCAGCTCCGGCCCTCAGAGCGGTCACTGACGCAGCTCCGGCCCTCAGAGCAGTCACTGACGCAGCTCCGGCCCTCAGAGCAGTCACTGACGCAGCTCCGGCCCTCAGAGCGGTCACTGACGCAGCTCCGGCCCTCAGAGCGGTCACTGACGCAGCTCCGGCCCTCAGAGCGGTCACTGACGCAGCTCCGGCCCTCAGAGCAGTCACTGACGCAGCTCCGGCCCTCAGAGCAGTCACTGACGCAGCTCCGGCCCTCAGAGCAGTCACTGACGCAGCTCCGGCCCTCAGAGCGGTCACTGACGCAGCTACGGCCCTCAGAGCAGTCACTGACGCAGCTCCGGCCCTCAGAGCAGTCACTGACGCAGCTCCGGCCCTCAGAGCAGTCACTGACGCAGCTCCGGCCCTCAGAGCGGTCACTGACGCAGCTCCGGCCCTCAGATCAGTCACTGACGCAGCTCCGGCCCTCAGAGCAGTCACTGACGCAGCTCCGGCCCTCAGAGCGGTCACTGACGCAGCTCCGGCCCTCAGAGCAGTCACTGACGCAGCTCCGGCCCTCAGAGCGGTCACTGACGCAGCTCCGGCCCTCAGAGCAGTCACTGACGCAGCTCCGGCCCTCAGAGCGGTCACTGACGCAGCTCCGGCCCTCAGAGCAGTCACTAACGCAGTTCCGGCCCTCATAACAGTCACTGACGCAGCTCCGGCCCTCAGAGCAGTCACTGACGCAGCTCCGGCCCTCAGAGCGGTCACTGACGCAGCTCCGGCCCTCAGAGCGGTCACTGACGCAGCTCCGGCCCTCAGAGCAGTCACTGACGCAGTTCCGGCCCTCATAACAGTCACTGACGCAGCTCCGGCCCTCAGAGCAGTCACTGACGCAGCTCCGGCCCTCAGAGCGGTCACTGACGCAGATCCGGCCCTCAGAACAGTCACTGACGCAGCTCCGGCCCTCAGAGCGGTCACTGACGCAGCTCCGGCCCTCAGAGCAGTCACTGACGCAGCTCCGGCACTCAGAGCGGTCACTGACGCAGCTCCGGCCCTCAGAACAGTCACTGACGCAGCTCCGGCCCTCAGAGCGGTCACTGACGCAGCTCCGGCCCTCATAGCAGTCACTGACGCAGCTCCGGCCCTCAGAACAGTCACTGACGCAGCTCCGGCCCTCAGAGCAGTCACTGATGCAGCTCCGGCCCTCAGAGCGGTCACTGACGCAGCTCCGGCCCTCAGAGCGGTCACTGACGCAGCTCTGGCCCTCAGAGCAGTCACTGACGCAGCTCCGGCCCTCAGAGCGGTCACTGACGCAGCTCCGGCCCTCAGAGCGGTCACTGACGCAGCTCCGGCCCGCCCCGGGGAGCTCAGTTCCCGCATGTTTAGCGCAGAGACGAACCGAGTCCGGCATATCAATGGACTGAACTTCTGAAGCCTCCACTTACCACGTGTCGTGGCCTACCGGGGTCACGGAATGACCTGCCGGGGTCATATAATGGTCTGCCGGGCAGTGTCGGCGGATGTTTTTTTTTCGGATGGGGGGGGGGGGGGCAAAGAAACCCAGTGGGCCCCCTCGGCCAAAGGACCCCCCTCCCATGGCTAAAGGCCCCCCCAAAAAGAAGAAGAAGAAGCATGGGGTGAAATGGTATCTCCTCGGATTTAGGCTACTATATTTTGCAGGGCCCCTAAATGGTCGCAAAAAACGTCTGGCAGGCCCATGTTGAAGTCTCAGGCCCTCCGAGGGCCCCCTCAGGCCGACTGAGGGCCTTCTGTCGGTCTTAGAGCGCCCCTCAGGCTGGCTGGGGGCACCATGGGCCCCTCGGTCAACTTCTTGGAGGGCCTCTTACAAATTGATGGGGGGGAGGGGGGTTGGCAAAATCATATGTTTGCCTCCCCAAACTTCTTGAGTGGGGGGGGGGAGCTCCCCCCCCCACACACTCCTATCCGCCGCCCGTGCTGCCGGGGTCAGGTCAGGCCGTCACGGTCACCTTCGCTGCTGAGATGGGCTCGGCTGTGGTGAATTGAGCCTGCTGAGATGGGCACGGCTGTGGTGAATTGAGCCTGCTGAGATGGGCTCGGCTGTGGTGAATTGAGCCTGCTGAGATGGGCTCGGCTGTGGTGAATTGAGCCTGCTGAGATGGGCTCGGCTGTGGTGAATTGAGCCTGCTGAGATGGGCTCGGCTGTGGTGAATTGAGCCTGCTGAGATGGGCTCGGCTGTGGTGAATTGAGCCTGCTGAGATGGGCACGGCTGTGGTGAATTGAGCCTGCTGAGATGGGCTCGGCTGTGGTGAATTGAGCCTGCTGAGATGGGCTCGGCTGTGGTGAATTGAGCCTGCTGAGATGGGCACGGCTGTGGTGAAGTAAGCCTGCTGAGATGGGCTCGGCTGTGGTGAATTGAGCCTGCTGAGATGGGCTCGGCTGTGGTGAATTGAGCCTGCTGAGATGGGCTCGGCTGTGGTGAATTGAGCCTGCTGAGATGGGCTCGGCTGTGGTGAATTGCCTGCTGAGATGGGCACGGCTGTGGTGAAGTAAGCCGCCAAGTGCGTTGGCTGTAATGCTCGATACATGACCGCGTATCAGAAGCTGGTCCAATGCGTGGTCGTGAGAGGTATTACAGCATCTTCATCTGAAATGCATTTTACAGTTGTTACGAATCCAGTGAAATGGACTCGCATTGTTACGCTTTTCTCAATTTGCTTCTTAGTGACGAGAGATAGAGAGAGAGAGAGAGAGAGAGAGAGAGAGAGAGAGAGAGAGAGAGAGAGAGAGAGAGAGAGAGAGAGAGAGAGAGAGAGAGAGAGAGAGAGAGAGAGAGCGAGAGCGAGAGCGAGAGCGAGAGCGAGAGCGAGAGCGAGAGCGAGAGCGAGAGCGAGAGCGAGAGCGAGAGCCAGAGCCAGAGCCAGAGCCAGAGCCAGAGCCAGAGCCAGAGCCAGAGCCAGAGCCAGAGCCAGAGCCAGAGCCAGAGCCAGAGCCAGAGCCAGAGCCAGAGCCAGAGCCAGAGCCAGAGCCAGAGCCAGAGCCAGAGCCAGAGCCAGAGCCAGAGCCAGAGCCAGAGCCAGAGCCAGAGCCAGAGCCAGAGCCAGAGCCAGAGCCAGAGCCAGAGCCAGAGCCAGAGCCAGAGCCAGAGCCAGAGCCAGAGCCAGAGCCAGAGCCAGAGCCAGAGCCAGAGCCAGAGCCAGAGCCAGAGCCAGAGCCAGAGCCAGAGCCAGAGCCAGAGCCAGAGCCAGAGCCAGAGCCAGAGCCAGAGCCAGAGCCAGAGCCAGAGCCAGAGCCAGAGCCAGAGCCAGAGCCAGAGCCAGAGCCAGAGCCAGAGCCAGAGCCAGAGCCAGAGCCAGAGCCAGAGCCAGAGCCAGAGCCAGAGCCAGAGCCAGAGCCAGAGCCAGAGCCAGAGCCAGAGCCAGAGCCAGAGCCAGAGCCAGAGCTGTAAACCATCCCCGCGAGCCAGAGCGGACGAGCCAGTGCCGGAGCTGTTAAGTCATGAGCAGAGAGGGCATAAGCATCTCTCTTGTGTTCAAATTTGGGTCTACTGGGTTAATGGTTAGGGAGTCCTCAATTCAGCTGTGGCCATATTAGCTCGATCTGACCCCAGGTTCTCGAGTTTTAGCCTCGGTCATTTTTGCAAGGTCACGCTGCAGAAATATTTTTGGTGGCCAAAATAACGCATTTGACTTAACAAAATGTAAACAAAAATTATATGGCTGAATTCGCAATGAAACAGCGATTCTATTTCTGGGCTTTGTTGCGTTACCTTGAATGACATTGACCCCGTGACCTCGTGACCTTTTTTTTCGCTGACCTCGTATGACCCCGGGGCCCGGGTACACTTCTGATTTCAATTTTTCACTCTGCGAAATACTTGTCAATATAATGCCTAACAACGCAACACATAAAACAAGGTGCATTTTTCCTCTAATTTCCCAATTTTCCGCCGATATACGTGCGTGTTTTCGAATTACCCCAAAGGGGTAGGGGTAACGGGCGGATATCTGCGAACTTATGGGACCGATTTGGGCGGGATCTTCACTGTTCGATCCGGCGTGGTCCCAAACGGTGCCCTGCTTAGTTTGATCCACTTTAGTCCAATATTAATGGACCAAATTGGACCAAAACCGCCAACAATCGTTGCCGACAACGTCATGCTCTGAATCTATGGGACCGATTTGGAGTTTTAACATTAGATCCGTCGTGGTCCAAACAGTGCCGTTTTTAGTTTTATCCATTTTGGTTCAATCTGAGTTGACCAAATTGGACTAAAACCGCCAAAAATCATTGCAGACGTCATGCTCCGAACCTATGGGACCGATTTGGGCGGGGTATCACCATTCGATCCGGCTTGGTCTACAAAGGTGCCGCTTTGAGTTGTATCCACTTTGGTCTAATATAAGTAGACCAAATTGGACCAAACCACCAAAAATCGTTGCAGACGACGTCATGCTCCGAACCTATGGGACCGATTTGGATGGGGTCTTTACCATTCGATCCGGCTTGGTCCAAAACGGTGCCGTTTTGAGCACGGCTGCGGAGTCGACATAATTTTAGCAACTCCGACTCTGACTTCGGCCTGAAAAAATCGACTCTGACTCCGACTCCGACTCCAACTCCGACTCCGGGCTATATCCGTTCTACAACCGCATGCTAGAGAGAAATATCTGCAATGCCATCTATTTTTCCGTTTGTCTTAATTCTTAACAGTATGGAGAACAATGCTACGCCGCCCGAGCACGGGCGCGGCGTGCCGGCCGCGCGTCCAGCCCAGTCGCGCTCGCCTGCAGGCGACGGAATAAAATGAAGATAAGAACGTGAGACTGGCACCACTGTGTATGTCTCGTCGAGATGCGTCCGACATTGCGCAGCACGACATACCTGGTTCACCACATGACCTTAAATTACCTTGACCTGTCAAATTTTGAATTTTACTTAGGTAACCTGGTTACTATGGTATGATTCGAATCTTATTGATGAAACGAGCACGATGATATTAAAATGGGCGCCGTGTGACCGTAAGAGTCGGTGCGTCCAAAGCCCCAATCATCATCAGATGACGTACAAATTATTGCCGTTTCTTCATCAGGCGCAAATATACCGCTAGTTGAGTAAACTTTCAACTCGATTCATTTTCCACTCATTTCCTTTCCAAAGGGATGTAAACTGTAAAGTTAATGTCCCTAGGCCGACGACTATTCTACCGACCAAAGTAATTGCCAATTGCCAAAAAGTCGGCTCCGATTCCGGGTCGGAGTCGGAGTCGGTAAGATTTTAGCGACTCCGACTCCGGCCAAAACTGCCGACTCCGACCGACTCCGACTCCGATTTCGACTCCGACTCCGCAGGCCTGGTTTTGAGTTGTATCCACTTTGGTCCGATCTAGTGGACCAAATTGGATCCAAACCGCCAAAAATCGCTGCCGACGTCATGCTCCGAACCTATGTGACCGATTTGGGCGGGATCTTCACCATTCGATCCGTTTTGGACCACGCCGGATGGCTGCGTGGTCACTACGTGGTGTTGCTCTCGTCACCCTGACTGTGTATACCAACAAATGGGCCTGTAGCTGCAATGGTAGCTGAGACATCCGCCCGTTACCCCTCCCCTTGGGGGTAATTCGAAAACATGCACGTATATCGACGGAAAATATGGAAATTAGAGGAACAACGCATTTTTGTATTGTTTTGCGTTGTTAGGCAATACATAGACAAGTATTTTGCCAAAATAAAAAAAAAAATGAAAAAGAGGTGTACCGGGGTCACACGAGGTCAACAAAAAAGGTCACGAGGTCGCGGGGTTAAGGTCATTCAAGGGCACGCAACAAAGTCCAGAAATATAATATTCATTTAATTGCGAATTCGGCCATATAAGTCTTTTTGATATTTGGTTAAGTCAAACTCACTATTTCGGTGTCCAACTCGAGAACCTGAGGTCAGATCCAGCTAATATTGCCACAGCTGAATTCAGGAACCAAGATAACCATATAGTCCAATTTTGAACAAGGAGTGAGAGATGAGGATGTTTTTCGACTTGTCGAAATGTGGAATGTCGGGCTTCACGCCATACTGGATACTGTAGGGGTCCCGTCCCCTACAGTGTCCAGACCCCGGGAGCCGGAGCGCTACCCGCCGTCCAGGGGCTGTTGGCTCCACCCAGCCGCGCGTGACCTCCGCCCCCCCGGCCCCCGGCCCCCGGCCATTGAGTCAAAGCCAGGATCGATCTGTCCGGTTTACACGGGCTCCCAGCCGCCACCATGGTCTCCAGCGTCACGTGCAGCGTCACGACGTGCAGCCTCGAGTGTCGTACAAATCGCCGGCCAGCGCCGAGTATGGAGCCGAATTCGAACCGGCCGCTGATCATCGTACAAATCGCCGGCCAGCGCCGAGTCTGGAGCCGAATTCGAACCGGCCGCTGATCATCGTACAAATCGCCGGCCAGCGCCGAGTCTGGAGCCGAATTCGAACCGGCCGCTGATCATCGTACAAATCGCCGGCCAGCGCCGAGTCTGGAGCCGAATTCGAACCGGCCGCTGATCATCGTACAAATCGCCGGCCAGCGCCGAGTCTGGAGCCGAATTCGAACCGGCCGCTGATCATCGTACAAATCGCCGGCCAGCGCCGAGTATGGAGCCGAATTCGAACCGGCCGCTGATCATCGTACAAATCGCCGGCCAGCGCCGAGTCTGGAGCCGAATTCGAACCGGCCGAAACTGGCCGCCGATCATCGGAGTCCTGACTCTGGAGTCCTCTGGAGTCCTAGCTCCGCTCCGGGGCTCAGGTACGGGACTCTGTTACGGATCCGGGGTCCGGAGTTGTGATCCGGGCTCAGGTACGGGTCCTGGGGCTCGGGTCTGGAGTCCTGGGCTCGGGTCTGGAGTCCTGGGGCTCGGGTCTGGAGTCCTGGGCTCGGGTCTGGAGTCCGGGGCTCGGGTCTGGAATCCGGGGCTCGGGTATGGAGTCCGGGGCTCGGGTCTGGAGTCCGGAGCTCGTGTCTGGAGTCTGGGACTCGGGTCCGGAGTCCTGGGCTCGAGTCCGGGGATCGGGTGCGGATCCGAAGTGGGATCGGGTTACCGGCTGGCCACATGCCCCACTCCTCCTATGAGAGGCGAGCCGCACGTCCCGTGCCGTCCCCGTCCCCGTCTCCGGCGGGGGGGGGGGGGGTGCGGGTGCGGGCCGGCCACATGACCGGAGGCCATCACGTGCCCTCAGGCTGGGCGGTCGGCACGCGCGGGCCGTGTGTTCGTGCAGCTCCGTCTGCCGGGCCGGATCCGCCCCCTGTCCCGGTACAGTCTGGCGCCCCACCAGCACTCGGAAGTGTGTGACACACTGGCCGCGCTGTGCCGACGGCAGCCATCCGCTCCAGTGACGTCACAGGTCCGAGACGACGTCCGGTGACGTCACGAGGCCGCGACATTGCAGCGCTCTCTGAGTACGGCTGTACCGAACTGGGTCGATCCCCGGGGGCCACTGCAGAGGGGGTGGCGCCCTGGAGAGGTGGTCAGAGGAGCGCGTGACACGGGGCGCCCTGGACAGAGGAGCGCGTGACACGGGGCGCCCTGGACTGAGGAGTGCGTGACACGGGGCGCCCTGGACAGAGGAGCGCGTGCCACGGGGCGCCCTGGACAGAAGAGTGCGTGACACGGGGCGCCCTGGACAGAGGAGCGCGTGCCACGGGGCGCCCTGGACAGAAGAGTGCGTGACACGGGGCGCCCTGGAGAGGTGGTCAGAGGAACGCGTGACACGGGGCGCCCTGGACAGAGGAGCGCGTGACATGGGGCGCCCTGGAGAGGTGGTCAGAGGAGCGCGTGACACGGGGCGCCCTAGACAGAGGAGCGCGTGACATGGGGCGCCCTGGAGAGGTGGTCAGAGGAGCGCGTGCCACGGGGCGCCCTGGACAGAGGAGCGCGTGACACGGGGCGCCCTGGACAGAGAAGCGCGTGACACGGGGCGCCCTGGACAGAGGAGCGCATGACACGGGGGGGGGGGGGGGGGGGGTCCATGCCCCCTCACTTTTCGGATATTTTTGTTTTGCTAAAATATTTTAGCTTGCTTGGTGGGAAGCATTTTGATGGCAAAAGGGTTGCCACGACGAGGAAGAGTCCAAATCTGCAAAGAAATCTTCCATAGTGGGGTTGGGTTTCTCTCAAGACGAGATCAAAGTTTCACTGCCCCCCACACACACTTTTTTGACGTTCCTACATCCCTGGATGGACGCCTCCACACTTAACCTGATATGATCGGTTGCATTTAGGTCCAGAAGTGTCTACGTTCAATAGACCTGAAATACGCCGGACAGGGCTGGTATGGCACGTCTCCACCATTTCGGCGTGACGGTGGCGGCCGTCAGAGCGACTGAGGGGGAGCGAGGCGCGCGTTTGGAGCGGTGTCGCAGATCCGGCTGAAGCCAGCCTGTCCGTCGGGCAGGCCGCCAACACCCTCCCCCGACCAGCCAGGGGGCGGGGCGGGGCACCGTACCCCCGACCGAGCGACATGTCACAGAGGTGCTACTGGGGAGGGATCACAGAGATGCTGCTGGGGAGGGATCACAGAGATGCTGCTGGGGAGGGATCACAGAGCTGCTGCTGGGGAGGGATCACAGAGCTGCTGCTGGGGAGGGATCACAGAGCTGCTGCTGGGGAGGGATCACAGAGCTGCTGCTGGGGAGGGATCACATAGCTGCTGCTGGGGAGGGATCACAGAGCTGCTTCTGGGGAGGGATCACAGAGCTGCTGCTGGGGAGGGATCACAGAGCTGCTGCTGGGGAGGGATCACAGAGCTGCTGTTGGGGAGGAATCACAGAGCTGCTGCTGGGGAGGGATCACAGAGCTGCTGCTGGGGAGGGATCACAGAGGTGCTGCTGGGGAGGGATCACAGAGCTGCTGCTGGGGAGGGATCACAGAGCTGCTGCTGAGGAGGGATCACAGAGATGCTGCTGGGTAGGGATCACAGAGCTGCTGCTGGGGAGGGATCACAGAGCTACTGCTGGGGAGGGATCACAGAGATGCTGCTGGGGAGGGGATCACAGCCGCTGCTGGGGAGGGGAGGGGATCACAGACAGTGTCAGAAAAGTGGTTCCACGATCTAAGTTCGCGGAACAATTTTGTTCACCAGCGGCGGAACAAAATTGTGAATGCTTATACCAGTAATGCTTGCGTAATTTTTGATAAGCGTTTCTACACAACCTATTTTCATATATGCCAATATGTACATATATTATGATGTGGAAAGTTGATGAATCGTCAGTCGTATTTCCTGTACAGATATGGTCTTGACGTCAGTCGGGGACCGAGACTCCCGGGTCGTATGTTTAAAAGGTACCTTGTATCGTTGCCATAGGCGTACCCAAGGGATGGGGGACGGGGCAATTATCCCCTCCCGTCCCTTTGGTCGAAACATGAATTATTTTTGTTTATTTTTGGAGGAAAAAATGTTGAAAATATGCCCCTCTAACAATATAGTGGGCCAAATCTGGTGATTTTTTTTTGTTAGGGGTACCTTATGGCCCCCCCCTGGTCAAAAATTGCCCCCTCCTGGAGTGAATCCTGGGTACGCTACTGATCGTTGCATATGCGTATATGGGAAACTGGGCTCAAATCTCAGTCTAAAGTACTGCCGTCTTTTGCATAACATGTTTTTAGTGTCCCATGGTTATCCATGGCCCCGATTACGATGGTATCGGTGGCGGGGTTGTAACCTGAATACGCAATAACGTTTTTTGGGAAGTTTTACAAAGTTTTTGGTTTAATTTTTGGAAAAGTACCAGTTTTCCTTCCCTGAATCACTGCAGAAATTTAGGATGTTGGGAATTTGGAGGTTTTCCGCCTTACGATTTGTTTTTACAATTTGTGTCGCATCACTGTCACGTTCCGGCCATTGTTCGGAAAGTCAAGCCTCAGTCTATTTCTATGCTCGTCAGCCATTTGCACCCGCAGACTAAACAAAATCATTCTTTACAGTCAAAATTTCCACGGAACAAAATTTCCAAGTTCAGAAAAATGGAGAAACGGGCCACCTTTCTGACACTGAATTCACAGAGCTGTTGGAGGTGATCACAGAGCTGCTGCTGCTGCTGCTGGGGAGGGCAGGGCAGGGCAGGGCAGGGCAGGGCAGGGCAGGGCAGGGCAGGGCAGGGCAGGGCAGGGCAGGGCAGGGCAGGGCAGGGCAGGGCAGGGCAGGGCAGGGCAGGGCAGGGCAGGGCAGGGCAGGGCAGGGCGGGGAACGAGGAAAACGAGGAAACGAGGAAACGAGAAATGTGAATTGAAGAGTCTTAGAGTAAAAGGGTACGAGAGTTAAAGAGTAAGGATGGTTAGAGTTAGATGGGAAATATATCAGTTTGAATGCTCCCGACTGAGGAGAACACGTCACGGTGTCTTCCCTAGAGAGAGTTGTGACTTGCAGAAGTTGATATTTGTCCCGGAATGCAGGCTCCTCGTTGTACGACGTGCGTGTGTGTTTTTCGTTTGCTTCCTATCTTTGAATCAAAGCTGGCAATGCTTAGATTGCCATGTCCGGGTTTGCCGTGTTCCGGATGCTGGCCTCGCTATGTGACACGACAGTGTGATACTGATTGCGGTATGTTGAAACTGACGGCGGAGGTGTCCACTGGAGGTCGGGGTGATAAGCCGTGGTTGTCTTCTGTTGACACTCACCCTGCCTGTTCCAGTCTGAAGGCCAATGGCGGCAGCACGGGCGTCCGAATGTTCCACCGGCTTCCAAAGTCGCAGCCAATCAAAATCGAGTTCGATGACCTCTCCTTCACGGTGGCGGCCTCCAGAAGAAGGGGTCAGATCACAAAAGGTAGGTCGCGATAGGCGAATAACGGAGCGCATGGCTCGTAATTCAACGGTCACAGCGTCAATGTCATGTCAACGTCAACGTCAACGTCAACGTCAACGTCACGTCAAGTTGAGCGAGGCCACGCGGTATTATCAAACAGTTTGCATGTTTAAAGCACACAGTGTTTCAGTCGTTTTGCAATGTGTACCGATCTTAACAGCGATCTTAGGCTACTATGAGACATGCTGCTACCTGGCATTTGTGATCTAGGACTGCCGGCACATTTTTAACTCAGGCTTCTTGTGTAAAGGCTGAAGCACAGCACATTTTGCGTCTCACAGGCAAGTCGCGTCTCGCAGGCAATCGCGTCCCGCGTCTGAGCCGTCTCGTTTGAAAATCTCGTCTCGCACGAAAATCGTGCGGAAACGTTGACCTGGAGTCAACTCTCTCGCATGCGGGATTGATGTCGCCACGAGACCCACGATTCGGGGGCGATGTCTTGCCGCTATTTCGCAGCGGAACCGCGAGATGCGAGGCAAGACGCAAGCGGAAAGTCTTAAGTGTATTTCAATGGGAAATGCGAGACGCGAGTTGCGTGCGAGAAAGCTGTGTTTCAGCCTTAAGGCCTTGTATACTGATGTTTCAAAGACTTCAGTGTCCTTTGTAAGTACGATACTTTACAGATACACTGTACCTACCAACATGTATGTGACGTCTCCGGAGTAGAAAATCCCCTAACGGACAGATGACTGTCGCCCGTCCCCCCCGGAATGGTACCTCGTATACAGCTACTCAGCACCACCCCCGGAATGGTACCTCATATACAGCTGATCAGCACCACCCTCCGGAATGGTACCTCATATACAGCTGATATCACCACCCCCGGAATGGTACCTCATATACAGCTGATCAGCACCACCCCCGGAATGGTACCTCATATACAGCTGATCAGCACCACCCCCGGAATGGTACCTCATATACAGCCACTCAGCATCACCCCCGGAATGGTACCTCATATACAGCTGATCAGCACCACCCCCGGAATGGTGCCTCATATACAGCTGATCAGCACCACCCCCGGAATGGTACCTCATACACAGCTGATCAGCACCACCCCCGGAATGGTACATCATATACAGATGATCAGCACCACCCCCGGAATGGTACCTCACATACAGCTACTCAGCACCACCCCCGGAATGGTACCTCATATACAGCTGATCAGCACCACCCCCGGAATGGTACCTCATATACAGCTGATCAGCACCACCCCCGGAATGGTACCTCATATACAGCTGATCAGCACCACCCCCGGAATGGTACCTCATATACAGCTGATCAGCACCACCCCCGGAATGGTACCTCATATACAGCTGATCAGCACCACCCCCGGCATGGTACCTCATACACAGCTGATCAGCACCACCCCCGGAATGGTACCTCATATACAGCTAATAAGCACCACCCCCGGAATGGTACCTCATATACAGCTGATCAGCACCACCCCCGGCATGGTACCTCATACACAGCTGATCAGCATCACCCCCGGAATGGTACCTCATTTACAGCTATTCAGCACCACCCCCGGAATGGTACCTCACATACAGCTGCTCAGAAACCTGAACACTGAAGCCACCGTGATGGCTCCTAGACGAAAACCATTAGTCTTGCTCGAGAAACACTGACCTCTCATATATCAGGGATTCGACGAATACAACCGTTTGGGAACAGACTTGTGCTTCATTCCAGTGGAATCGATTCCGTTTGTACTGGAATCGGAATCGGATTCGATTCCATTGGCATCTGGGTAGAGTCGGGAATCAGGTGGAGTCGATCATTTTGAGAAAATGATGGAATCGGAATCGGAATCAATGGCAATTGCATGTGATTCCGTCTATCGTAAAAATCACTCCGACACCATGAATTTAAACTTCCCTGAAGGCAATTTGTTCATTTGAGCATGCATACATAGAGCAACGGTAAGCGATGATTTGCTGCGTAATGAGGGCCAATAAACATTATCACTTATCAGAAATTATACTTATTTGGGTGGAGACATACAACGATCTTCTACAAATTCATGAAATTATTTGAAGTTTTATAGCGAAAATACCCATAGTAAATATACCAGATACCTGTATAATATATTTAATATTACTATTCGTGTCATTCAATCTATGCACTAAATGGCATACATGCAAAACAAATATCTTTATATAATTTTACAACTGCTGAAGCAGTTTTTCTACAAGTTAACCTAAATAGACATAAAAATTGTATAATCATTCAAATATACAGGTGGATCTGCAATCTATGCACTAGATGGCATACATGCAAAACAAATATCTTTATATAATTTTACAACTGCTGAAGCAGTTTTCTACAAGTTAACCTAAATAGACATACAAATTGTCTAATCATTCAAATATACAGAGCACCCAGGAATAACATTGAGTTTCTCTCTGAACTTGAGCAATGTTTGGTACAAATTACTAGACTGAATGTACTTACATACATTGTGGGTGACTTTAATGCTGATCTTTGTACTATGCCTGGCAATAGCTTCGGTGAATCATTCTTCACCCTCATGTGCTCATATGGATTTCTTCCTACAATCTCTAAAGCTACTAGGGTTTCCATAGAATCTTCAACTCTGATTGATAATATTTTCTGCAATGATGTTTCAGTAGTGCAACAGTCAGGTGTGATAAAAACAGATTTCTCAGACCACTTCTCAATATTCTCTTCCTCTGACATCACCCTTGATAAGAAGTCATCTGCAAATGAAGTCAAAGCATGTTTTGACTATCACTATATAGATGATCTCAATGAGTTTCTAGTCAAAGAACTAGAAGATTTTCAATCTGAAACAAATCCTGAAAGTGCTTGCAACATAATAATTACCTCTTACAACAAAGGCATTGCAAAATTTTCCAAAACAAAAAAAAATATAAAGAAGGAATAATGCTATTCAACCATGGATTACACCTGGGTTACTTAACTCAATAAATAGAAAAAAGTATTTTGTTTAGTATAAAACTGAGAAATCCAAATGCTGAGAATAATGCAAAGTATAACACATATAGAAACTGTCTCAACTCAGCATTAAGAAATGCTAAAAAACATTACTATAAGTTGGAGTTTGCAAAATATCATAACAATCCCAAACAAACTTGGGAAACACTAAACCAACTTCTTTGACAAAAATCATCAAACAATGAACTTCCAAACAAGTTTGTGTCTGATTCAGGTGAAGACTTTGATGATGATATATCAATATCAACAGAATTTAACAAGTTCTTCACTGAAATAGGACAGAAGTTAAAAAATAAAATCACTTCATCTGTTAGAGATCCTCTGGATAATTTAGGAGATTTCCTAAATGAAGACATGATTATATCTCCAACAAATGCAAATGAAGTAGAGAAAATCCTTTGTGGGCTGCAAAAATGTAGGAGCAGGATTTGACAATATTAACTCAAAAATATGTAAGAATACATATAAATCAATATTACCACATCAATATTCAATATTCAATATTCACTTATTCACTTATTCAATTATTCAATATTCACTTTGTCAATTTATGCTTGAATGAAGCAGTATTTCCAAAACAACTAAAAACTGCAGTTATCAAGCCTATCTTCAAAACAGGTGATCCAATGTCATTTTCTAATTACAGGCCAATCAGCATATTGCCATACTTATCAAAAATCTTGAAAAACTTATACATATTCAATTGTTACAACACTTCACAAAAAATAAACTGCTTTGTGAAAGGCAATTCGGTTTTCGCAAAGGATTTTCAACATATATGCCCATTATGTTGATACAAGATTTGATTACAAAAGCCTTTGAGGAGGGTGAATGTGTTGTTGGCATATTCTTGGATTTAAAAAAGGCATTTGACATTGTAGATCACAATATTCTTTGTGAAAAACTAAACAAATATGGTGTCTCTGGAAAAGCATATGAGATACTCCAATCATACCTCACAGATCGCAAACAGACTGTTAACATAAGGGGTACCCAAGCAGAATTTAGGAATGTGGGCATAGGTGTGCCCCAAGGATCAATCTTGGGACCTCTTTTGTTCATTATATATATGAATGATCTTGTAAACATTGATGGTAGCTGTGAGTTTTTCATATATGCTGATGACACAGCCATTTTATTTAAGCATCATGATGCGGATGTTCTTCAAATCATGATCAATATAGTATTGCCAAAAATATATACTTGGCTACAGTCAAACTTTCCTTTCTCTCAATGTATCAAAGACTGTATATCAAGTATATAGTAAACGCAAAATAAATATTAACATAAGTGTGCAAATGAATGAGGCATTTATTGAGAAAAAAGGTACAGTTAAGTACTTAGGAATGTTGATAGATGATGATTTGAAATTTACTTCTCACATAAACATCACAAATACTGTCAGCCGAAATGTAGGCATGATATGTAGAGTAAAATACTTTGTAGATACAAGACAGCTTTTGCAGCTATATAATGCACTCATACTTCCTTATATCAATTATTGCTGCCTTATTTGGGGGACAGGATATGTTCATCATACTAAAAAGCTATTAATTCTGCAAAAGAGAGCAATGCGAATCATAGAAGGGATTTATCCTCCTCGAAGTGCCAATCCAGTTTTCAAAAATATAATTGTCTAAAAGTTCAAGATATTGCCAAACTACAAATGATGCTCATAATGCATAAGCATGTATGCAACCAGTTACCTCACCCAATACAAAATATGTTCAATATACACATTGAAATGTGTCACTCTACAAGACAAACCAAACATTTTCAAAGTATTTTTTCAACAAAGAATTATAGACTTTTCACCATAACATGCCTCGGTCCCAAACTATGGAATGATATTATATGTAGAAGCATTGGCCCTAACGAGGTACCACAATCCAAGTATGTGATGAAAAAAAAAATCACTTCATTTCACAATATTAGTAACACATAATGTTGTTATGAGTAATGGGTTGTAATTAAATGGTTATTGTATCTGGTTTTTATGGGTAACGTTGTGTTGCTCAGTTGCTGCTGTGTGTATGTCCATGACATGCATATGTGTATATGTGTGTGTATATGTGTATGTGTGTGTATGTGTATGTGCATGTATGTATATGTATGTGTGAGATATGTGAGAAAAAAAGTATCACATATGTATGCATATGCATGTGCATGCATAGTTGATGGTATCATGCATATATACATATCTAGTCCAACAAGTTAGTTAAATGTGTTTGCTTTTCATGAGTCTCATATAAGTAGGTCATAGGTAGGGCCACCCATTCAATGGCGCTGGCTTTCACCCATTCAATGGCGCTGGCTTCGTGGTCCCTACTCGGCAGCAAGCTATGCTTAGTTGAGTGGGGTCCACGAGGCACCAGCAAGAAACGCTTCAAATTGACCAGACTTTGTCCTCCGCCCTGTATGACTGATATCCCCTTTACTAACACAGTGAATGAATCCATCCTCATCCTGTCCTGGATGAGGATGAGAATGAATGAATGCATCCTCATCCTGTCCTGGATGAGGATGAGTGAGGATGATATCCTGGGACGTAGTGGGGGGGGGGGGGGGGGGGGGGGCAGTCATTTGCTGTTTTCAACAATTACTACTTTTCGCCTTCTTTTATATCACCACATCCAAACTACCTCTCTTCATATGCTTTTTTATGTTTGTTTTCATTTCTTAGCTGGGAGTGCCGCGACATTTTCTCTTTTGTTCTCTGGTGTTAACTTAAGGTGTCGTGCGTCGTTGGGATCGAGGGCGGGGGCACTCCTGGTCACCTATTAATTGGTAGCGGTTAGAAAAAAAAGAAAAAAAATCATGTCATTTGCACAAAATAATATATATGATCGGAAATTTTTGATGCACAGTGGAATAAATGGAATCGGATTCGGAATCAAGCTATTTTAGGTGCCCTGGAATCGGATTAGGAATCGATTCCCCTATTTAAATATCTATTGGAATCATCGGAATCAGACCCATCTGGCTTGGCATGGAATCGGAATCGATTCCGCTGAAGCGGAATCAAGCACAAGTCTGATTGGAAGCAATCGGTTTTAAAACCGATTATTTCAGAGCGTAAGACGATCCTGGGCGGGGTGACGGCCGAGTTTCGGCCCGGTCAGCTGACCTGACCTGACCTGACCTGACCTGACCTGACCTGACCTGGGGCTGTGTTTCAGAGCGTAATACGATCCTGGGCGGGGTGACTGGACGTGTTTCGGCCCGGCCAGCTGACCTGACCTGACCTGACCTGACCTGACCTGACCTGACCTGACCTGACCTGGGGCTGTGTTTCAGAGCGTAAGACGATCCTGGGCGGGGTGACGGGCGTGTTTCGGCCCGGCCAGCTGACCTGACCTGACCTGACCTGACCTGACCTGGGGTTGTGTTTCAGAGCGTAAGACTATCCTGGATGGGGTGACGGGGGTGTTTCGGCCCGGCCAGCTGACCGCCATCATGGGCCCGTCAGGGGCCGGGAAGTCGACGCTGCTCAACATTCTTGCCGGCTACCGGTGAGTCGAACTTACCGTCTGTGGCTACCGCAGAGTCGAACTTCCCCCCGTCTGTGGCTACCGGTGAGTCTGGCTTCCCGTATGTGGCTACCGGTGAGTCGAACTTCCCGTCTGTGGCTACCAGTGAGTCGAACTTCCAGTCTGTGGCTACCGGTGGGTCGAACTTCCCCCGTATGTGGCTACCGGTGAGTTGAACTTCCCGTCTGTGGCTACCGGTGAGTTGAACTTCCCGTCTGTGGCTACCGGTGAGTTGAACTTCCCGTATGTGGCTACCGGTGAGTCGAACTTCCCGTCTGTGGCTACCGGTGAGTCGAACTTCCCGTATGTGGCTACCGGTGAGTCGATCTTCCCGTCTGTGCCTACCGGTGAGTTGAACTTCCCGTCTGTGGCTACCGGTGAGTCGAACTTCCCGTCTGTGGCTACCGGTGAGTCGAACTTCCCCCGTCTGTGGCTACCGGTGAGTCGAACTTCCCGTCTGTGGCTACCGGTGAGTCGAACTTCCCCCCGTATGTGGCTACCGGTGGGTCGAACTTCCCACCGTATGTGGTTACCGGTGGGTCGAACTTCCCCACGTCTGTGGCTACCGGTGGGTCGAACTTCCCCCGTTTGTGGCTACCATTGAGTCTGACTTCCCCCGTATGTGGCTACCGGTGGGTCGAACTTCCCCCGTATGTGGCTACCGGTGGGTCGAACTTCCCCCCGTCTGTGGCTACCGGTGAGTCGAACTTCCCCACGTGTGTGGCTACCAGTGAGTTGAACTTCCCGTCTGTGGCTACCGGAGAGTCGAACTTCCCGTCTGTGGCTACCGGTGAGTCGAACTTCCCCCGTCTGTGGCTTCCGGTGAGTCGAACTTCTCGTCATCCCGGAAGGGGGTCGGGGAAGGGGGTGTCGGGGGGGGGGTCTATTACACTGAGGAATGGGGATCAGGTGACCAGACTGGTTATTGATTCGACTCTGATTGAATCGATTGGAATGGCTCAATCAAAATTCCTCGAATAAAAAAGAATCGATTCACCACCAGATCTTTTGATTCACACAAATTCGGCAAGCTATTGCGGCCGAAAACGAATGGGGGCCAAGTCGGTCTGAATGGGTTCGAAGTCCATGTGTTGGTTACCTACAACTCAAAGAATATAAAATATGATTCGCCCACCTGGTTCGATATAAACACGCTCGTTTTTTCTGGTGATTGTTATGCATTCCCGGTATTTTCATCTCAGAGCATCTCCGTATGGTGATGGTTTAATCTCATATCTTGAACTGCCCCTGATCCACTGTGTGTCTGTCTGTCTGTCTGCACAGGGTGCGGAACGTGGAGGGCTCGATCCGCGTGAACGGCATGGCGCGCAGTCTACAGACGTTCAGGAAGATACAGGCGTACATCATGCAGGACGACCAGCTGCTGCCCTACCTCAGCGTCGACGAGGCCATGATGGCGGCGGCCAACCTCAAACTGGGACCGGGTTTCTCACACCACGGCCGCAGACAGGTGGTGAGTGGAACGGCAGAGCTGCCACGACACCCGAGCAGGGAGGTGGTGAGTGGAACGGCAGAGCTGTCACGACACCTGAGCAGGGAGGTGGTGAGTGGAACGGCAGAGCTGCCCCGACACCTGAGCAGGGAGGTGGTGAGTGGAACGGCAGAGCTGCCACAACACCCGAGCAGGGAGGTGGTGAGTGGAACGGCAGAGCTGCCACGACACCCGAGCAGGGAGGTGGTGAGTGGAACGGCAGAGCTGCCACGACACCTGAGCAGGGAGGTGGTGAGTGGAACGGCAGGGCTGCCACGACACCCGAGCAGGGAGGTGGTGAGTGGAACGGCAGAGCTGCCACGACACCTGAGCAGGGAGGTGGTGAGTGGAACGGCAGAGCTGCCACGACACCTGAGCAGGGAGGTGGTGAGTGGAACGGCAGAGCTGCCACGACACCTGAGCAGGGAGGTGGTGAGTGGAACGGCAGAGCTGCCACGACACCTGATCAGGGAGGTGGTGAGTGGAACGGCAGAGCTGCCACGACACCCGAGCAGGGACGGGTACCAGTGGAACGGCAGAGCTGCCACGACACCTGAGCAGGGACGGGTACCAGTGGAACGGCAGAGCTGCCACGACACCCGAGCAGGGAGGTGGTGAGTGGAACGGCAGAGCTGCCACGACACCCGAGCAGGGACGGGTACCAGTGGAACGGCAGAGCTGCCACGACACCCGAGCAGGGAGGTGGTGAGTGGAACGGCAGAGCTGTCCCGACACCCGAGCAGGGACGGGTACCAGTGGAACGGCAGAGCTGCCACGACACCCGAGCAGGGAGGTGGTGAGTGGAACGGCAGAGCTGCCATGACCCCTGATCAGGGAGGTGGTGAGTGGAACGGCAGAGCTGCCACGACACCCGAGCAGGGAGGTGGTGAGTGGAACGGCAGAGCTGCCACGACACCCGAGCAGGGAGGTGGTGAGTGGAACGGCAGAGCTGCCACGACACCCGAGCAGGGAGGTGGTGAGTGGAACGGCAGAGCTGCCACGACACCCGAGCAGGGACGGGTACCAGTGGAACGGCAGAGCTGCCACGACACCCGAGCAGGGAGGTGGTGAGTGGAACAGCAGAGCTGCCACGACACCCGAACAGGGACGGGTACCAGTGGAACGGCAGAGCTGTCCCGACACCCGAGCAGGGACGGGTACCAGTGGAACGGCAGAGCTGCCACGACACCCGAGCAGGGAGGTGGTGAGTGGAACGGCAGAGCTGTCCCGACACCCGAGCAGGGACGGGTACCAGTGGAACGGCAGAGCTGTCACGACACCCGAGCAGGGAGGTGGTGAGTGGAACGGCAGAGCTGCCATGACACCTGATCAGGGAGGTGGTGAGTGGAACGGCAGAGCTGCCACGACACCCGAGCAGGGACGGGTACCAGTGGAACGGCAGAGCTGCCACGACACCCGAGCAGGGACGGGTACCAGTGGAACGGCAGAGCTGCCACGACACCCGAGCAGGGAGGTGGTGAGTGGAACGGCAGAGCTGCCACGACACCTGAGCAGGGAGGTGGTGAGTGGAACGGCAGAGCTGCCACGACACCTGAGCAGGGAGGTGGTAAGTGGAACGGCAGAGCTGCCACGACACCTGAGCAGGGAGGTGGTGAGTGGAACGGCAGAGCTGCCACGACACCCGAGCAGGGAGGTGGTGAGTGGAACGGCAGAGCTGCCACGACACCCGAGCAGGGACGGGTACCAGTGGAACGGCAGAGCTGTCACGACACCCGAGCAGGGACGGGTACCAGTGGAACGGCAGAGCTGCCACGACACCCGATCAGGGACGGGTACCAGTGGAACGGCAGAGCTGCCACGACACCCGAACAGGGACGGGTGCCAGTGGAACGGCAGAGCTGCCACGACACCCGAGCAGGGACGGGTACCAGTGGAACGGCAGAGCTGTCACGACACCCGAGCAGGGAGGTGGTGAGTGGAACGGCAGAGCTGCCACGACACCCGAGCAGGGACGGGTACCAGTGGAACGGCAGAGCTGCCACGACACCCGAGCAGGGAGGTGGTGAGTGGAACGGCAGAGCTGCCACGACACCCGAGCAGGGACGGGTACCAGTGGAACGGCAGAGCTGTCACGACACCCGAGCAGGGAGGTGGTGAGTGGAACGGCAGAGCTGCCATGACCCCTGATCAGGGAGGTGGTGAGTGGAACGGCAGAGCTGCCATGACCCCTGATCAGGGAGGTGGTGAGTGGAACGGCAGAGCTGCCACGACACCTGAGCAGGGAGGTGGTGAGTGGAACGGCAGAGCTGCCACGACACCTGAGCAGGGAGGTGGTGAGTGGAACGGCAGAGCTGCCACGACACCTGATCAGGGAGGTGGTGAGTGGAACGGCAGAGCTGCCACGACACCTGAGCAGGGAGGTGGTGAGTGGAACGGCAGAGCTGCCACGACACCCGAGCAGGGAGGTGGTGAGTGGAACGGCAGAGCTGCCACGACACCCGAGCAGGGAGGTGGTGAGTGGAACGGCAGAGCTGCCACGACACCCGAGCAGGGAGGTGGTGAGTGGAACGGCAGAGCTGCCATGACACCTGAGCAGGGAGGTGGTGAGTGGAACGGCAGAGCTGCCACGACACCTGAGCAGGGAGGTGGTGAGTGGAACGGCAGAGCTGCCACGACACCCGAGCAGGGACGGGTACCAGTGGAACGGCAGAGCTGCCACGACACCTGAGCAGGGAGGTGGTGAGTGGAACGGCAGGGCTGCCACGACACCCGAGCAGGGAGGTGGTGAGTGGAACGGCAGAGCTGCCACGACACCCGAGCAGGGAGGTGGTGAGTGGAACGGCAGAGCTGCCACGACACCTGAGCAGGGAGGTGGTGAGTGGAACGGCAGAGCTGCCACGACACCTGAGCAGGGACGCGTCCATCGCGCCCATCTTAACGCTTTGATTTGCTGTCGACTTTACCAGTCTCCTGTCACGGTGTATAGACATGGCACGCCTGTCCTTCCGCCACGCTATATTCTCAATGGCCGGTGATGTACCCGTGTATACCTGTGATATACCCGCGCCGTGCCTCGTCAGATTGGTGACGTGCCGTGCCTCGTCAGATTGATGGTGTGCCGTGCCTCGTCAGATTGATGACGCGCCGTGTCTCGTCAGATTGATGACGTGCCGTGTCTCGTCAGATTGATGACGTGCCGTGTCTCGTCAGATTGATGATGTGCCGTGCCTCGTCAGATTGATGACGCGCCGTGCCTCGTCAGATTGATGACGTGCCGTGTCTCGTCAGATTGATGACGTGCCGTGCCTCGTCAGATTGATGATGTGCCGTGCCTCGTCAGATTTATGACGTGCCGTGCCTCGTCAGATTGATGACGTGCCGTTCCTCGTCAGATTGATGACGCGCTGTGTCTCGTCAGATTGATGATGTGCCGTGTCTCGTCAGATTGATGATGTGCCGTGCCTCGTCAGATTGATGATGTGCCGTGCCTCGTCAGATTGATGACGTGCCGTGCCTCGTCAGATTGATGACGTGCCGTGCCTCGTCAGATTGATGACGTGCCGTGCCTCGTCAGGTTGATGACGTGCCGTGTCTCGTCAGATTGATGACGCGCCGTGTCTCGTCAGATTGATGATGTGCCGTTCCTCGTCAGATTGATGACGTGCCGTGTCTCGTCAGATTGATGATGTGCCGTGTCTCGTCAGATTGATGATGTGCCGTGTCTCGTCAGATTGATGACGTGCCGTGTCTCGTCAGATTGATGACGCGCCGTGTCTCGTCAGATTGATGACGCGCCGTGTCTCGTCAGGTTGATGACGTGCCGTGCCTCGTCAGGTTGATGATGTGCCGTGTCTCGTCAGGTTGATGACGTGCTGGAGGCGCTCGGACTCTCCTCTAGTCGCTCCACCCGCTGCCTCCGGCTCTCCGGCGGACAGAAGAAGCGTCTCTCCATCGCGCTCGAGCTGCTCAACAACCCGCCCGTCATGTTCTTCGACGAGCCCACCAGGTAGAGCCGGGGACGCCTCTGAACAGCGCCAGTAACTGACCAGCCACGCCGGCGGCCCGGCCAGCGCAGCGCTCCACTGCCTGCCATTGAGTGGAGCGTGGCGTCGCTGCGCTGTCAGATCATTGTGTCGGCTACCTGGAGACCAGAGTAACTAGAACGCTGTCACTGGATCAATAGCTCACCGCTGCTAGAGACTAGAGACTCATCCAGGATTGCATCCCTGATTGACAATTTTCCTCAGACATGCCTCAATTATGGTGCCATTATATTTTTCTTCTGAAATAAATATAGCACTCTCAAAAATGATGCAAGCTGCGTGATACTCAATGAGGTGCGGTTTGTAGAATATAGTAAGTCAAAAGAAATGCTTGTTTCACTTTCGTTTAGTTAATGACCTCGTACACGTTTTACCGAGTGACGTTTACTCTATTGACTTTGTCAGTTCCGACTCGCCCTGACCAGAGCATGTTTATGCACTTTACCGAATGCGATGCTGCTTTGCGCAGTCGTATCCATTACGTGAATATTTCGCAATATTTCCATTACGTGAATATTTCCATTAGCGCTGTAAGGTGGTCTTACTCCGAACGTGCTCCCCGCTCCCCGCTCCCCGCTCCCCGCTCCCCGCTCCCCGCTCCCCGCTCCCCGCTCCCCGCTCCCCGCTCCCCGCTCCCCGCTCCCCGCTCCCCGCTCCCCGCTCCCCGCTCCCCGCTCCCCGCTCCCCGCTCCCCGCTCCCCGCTCCCCGCTCCCCGCTCCCCGCTCCCCGCTCCCCGCTCCCCGCTCCCCGCTCCCCGCTCCCTGGTTCTCTGTTCCTCTCTCTTCTCCTTGCCGCTGTTTGACCGTCTGTCCGTGTCTGTCGTTTGACCGTTTGTCCGTGTCTGTCGTTTGACCGTCTGTCCGTGTCTGTCGTTTGACCGTCTGTCCGTCTCTGTCGTTTGACCGTCTGTCCGTGTCTGTCGTTTGACCGTCTGTCCGTGTCTGTCGTTTGACCGTCTGTCCGTGTCTGTCGTTTGACCATCTGTCCGTGTCTGTCGTTTGACCGTCTGTCCGTGTCTGTCCACCTTGACAGCGGTTTGGACAGCAACTCGTGCTCCTCCTGCGTCGCTCTGCTGAAGACGCTGGCCGAGGGTGGCAGGACCATCATCTGCACCATCCACCAGCCGTCCAGTCGGTTGTTCCAGCAGTTTGACCAGCTGTACATCCTGGCCAGAGGCAGCTGTATATACCGCGGAACACGGCCCAACCTGGTGCCGGCGCTGGCCGCCGCCGGACTCCACTGCCCTGGCTACCACAACCCGGCCGACTTCGGTAGGTGGCCGACCTGACCCGACCTGACCCGACCTGACCCGACCTGACCCGACCTGACCCGACCTGACCCGACCTGACCCGACCTGACCCGACCCGACCCGACCCGACCCGACCCGACCCGACCCGACCTGACCCGACCTGACCCGACCTGACCCGACCTGACCTGACCTGACCTGACCTGACCTGACCTGACCTGACCTGACCTGACCGACCCGACCTGATTCGACCTGATTCGACCTGACCCGACCTGACCCGACCTGACCCGATCTGACCCGACCTGACCCGACCTGACCCGACCTGACCCGACCTGACCCGACCCGACCCGACCTGACCCGAACTGGGCCGACCTGGCCTGACCTGACCTGACCTGACCTGACCTGACCTGACCTGACCTGACGTGACGTGACCTGACCTGACCCGACCTGACCAGACCCGACCCGACCTGACCCGACCTGACCCGACCTGACCCGACCTGACCCGACCTGACCCGACCTGACCCGACCTGACCCGACCTGACCTGACCTGACCTGATATGGCCCGACCTGGCCTGACCTGGCCCGACCTGGCCCGACCTGACCCGACCTGGCCCGACTTGACCCGACCTGGCCCGACCTGGCCCGACCTGGCCCGACCTGACCCGACATGCCCCGACATGACCCGACCTGACCTGACCTGACCTGACCTGACCTGACTTGACCTGAATTGAAGTCTTGACCTGGCCCGACCTGACCCGACCTGACCCGACCTGACCCGACCTGACCCGACCTGACCCGACCTGACCCGACCTGATCCGACCTGACCCAACCTGGCCCGACCTGACCCGACCTGACCCGACCTGACCCGACCTGACCCGACCTGACCCGACCTGACCCGACCTGACCCGACCTGACCCGACCTGACTCCACTGACCTGACCACACTGTCCCGGCTACCACAACCCGGCCGATTTTGGTAGGTGGCTGACCTGACCTGACCTAACCTGATGTGGCCTGGCTTGATGTGGCCTGGCCTGACCTGACCTGACCCGACGTGACCTGACCCGACGTGACCTGACCTGACCTGACCCGACGTGACCCGATGTGACCTGTTCCCCCGCTGTGAGTGTGCAGCCTCCGCTGCTGCTGCCCCCCGGATGGATGGTGTTGTTGGCAGCCGTGGTTGGTGGGTCCTCAAATGTCACCGCCTGCCACGCCGACTGCCGGCTGTCGTTCCGCGCGTCTGCAAACATCGTGTCACGAGTCATTAGGTGACATCAGTGTCGGCGGTGCAGCTCCTCTGTACATCGTGTCACGCGTCATTAGGTGACATCAGTGTCGGCGGTGCAGCTCTGTACATCGTGTCACGCGTCATTAGGTGACATCAGTGTCGGCGGTGCAGCTCCTCTGTACATCGTGTCACGAGTCATTAGGTGACATCAGTGTCGGCGGTGCAGCTCCTCTGTACATCGTGTCACGCGTCATTAGGTGACATCAGTGTCGGCGGTGCAGCTCCTCTGTACATCGTGTCACGCGTCATTAGGTGACATCAGTGTCGGCGGTGCAGCTCCTCTGTACATCGTGTCCCGCGTCATTAGGTGACATCAGTGCCGGCGGTGCAGCTCTGTACATCGTGTCACACGTCATTAGGTGACATCAGTGTCGGCGGTGCTCCTCTGTACATCGTGTCACGCGTCATTAGGTGACATCAGTGTCGGCGGTGCAGCTCTGTACATCGTGTCACGCGTCATTAGGTGACATCAGTGTCGGCGGTGCAGCTCTGTACATCGTGTCACGCGTCATTAGGTGACATCAGTGTCGGCGGTGCAGCTCTGTACATCGTGTCACGCGTCATTAGGTGACATCAGTGTCGGCGGTGCAGCTCCTCTGTACATCGTGTCACGCGTCATTAGGTGACATCAGTGTCGGTGGTGCAGCTCCTCTGTACATCGTGTCACGCGTCATTAGGTGACATCAGTGTCGGCGGTGCAGCTCCTCTGTACATCGTGTCACACGTCATTAGGTGACATCAGTGTCGGCGGTGCAGCTCTGTACATCGTGTCACGCGTCATTAGGTGACATCAGTGTCGGCGGTGCAGCTCCTCTGTACATCGTGTCACACGTCATTAGGTGACATCAGTGTCGGCGGTGCAGCTCTGTACATCGTGTCACGCGTCATTAGGTGACATCAGTGTCGGCGGTGCAGCTCCTCTGTACATCGTGTCACGCGTCATTAGGTGACATCAGTGTCGGCGGTGCAGCTCCTCTGTACATCGTGTCACGCGTCATTAGGTGACATCAGTGTCGGCGGTGCAGCTCTGTACATCGTGTCACGCGTCATTAGGTGACATCAGTGTCGGCGGTGCAGCTCCTCTGTACATCGTGTCACGCGTCATTAGGTGACATCAGTGTCGGCGGTGCAGCTCTGTACATCGTGTCACGGGTCATTAGGTGACATCAGTGTCGGCGGTGCAGCTCTGTACATCGTGTCACGCGTCATTAGGTGACATCAGTGTCGGCGGTGCAGCTCCTCTGTACATCGTGTCACGCGTCATTAGGTGACATCAGTGTCGGCGGTGCAGCTCCTCTGTACATCGTGTCACGCGTCATTAGGTGACATCAGTGTCGGCGGTGCAGCTCCTCTGTACATCGTGTCACGCGTCATTAGGTGACATCAGTGTCGGCGGTGCAGCTCCTCTGTACATCGTGTCACGCGTCATTAGGTGACATCAGTGTCGGCGGTGCAGCTCTGTACATCGTGTCACGCGTCATTAGGTGACATCAGTGTCGGCGGTGCAGCTCTGTACATCGTGTCACGCGTCATTAGGTGACATCAGTGTCGGCGGTGCAGCTCCTCTGTACATCGTGTCACACGTCATTAGGTGACATCAGTGTCGGCGGTGCAGCTCCTCTGTACATCGTGTCACGCGTCATTAGGTGACATCAGTGTCGGCGGTGCAGCTCCTCTGTACATCGTGTCACGCGTCATTAGGTGACATCAGTGTCGGCGGTGCAGCTCCTCTGTACATCGTGTCACACGTCATTAGGTGACATCAGTGTCGGCGGTGCAGCTCCTCTGTACATCGTGTCACACGTCATTAGGTGACATCAGTGTCGGCGGTGCAGCTCCTCTGTACATCGTGTCACGCGTCATTAGGTGACATCAGTGTCGGCGGTGCAGCTCCTCTGTACATCGTGTCACACGTCATTAGGTGACATCAGTGTCGGCGGTGCAGCTCCTCTGTACATCGTGTCACACGTCATTAGGTGACATCAGTGTCGGCGGTGCAGCTCTGTACATCGTGTCACGCGTCATTAGGTGACATCAGTGTCGGCGGTGCAGCTCCTCTGTACATCGTGTCACGTGTCATTAGGTGACATCAGTGTCGGCGGTGCAGCTCTGTACATCGTGTCCCGCGTCATTAGGTGACATCAGTGTCGGCGGTGCTCCTCTGTACATCGTGTCACACGTCATTAGGTGACATCAGTGTCGGCGGCGCAGCTCCTCTGTACATCGTGTCACACGTCATTAGGTGACATCAGTGTCGGCGGTGCAGCTCTGTACATCGTGTCACACGTCATTAGGTGACATCAGTGTCGGCGGTGCAGCTCCTCTGTACATCGTGTCACGCGTCATTAGGTGACATCAGTGTCGGCGGTGCAGCTCTGTACATCGTGTCACGCGTCATTAGGTGACATCAGTGTCGGCGGTGCAGCTCCTCTGTACATCGTGTCACGCGTCATTAGGTGACATCAGTGTCGGCGGTGCAGCTCCTCTGTACATCGTGTCACGCGTCATTAGGTGACATCAGTGTCGGCGGTGCAGCTCCTCTGTACATCGTGTCACGCGTCATTAGGTGACATCAGTGTCGGCGGTGCAGCTCTGTACATCGTGTCACGCGTCATTAGTGACATCAGTGTCGGCGGTGCAGCTCTGTACATCGTGTCACGCGTCATTAGGTGACATCAGTGTCGGCGGTGCAGCTCCTCTGTACATCGTGTCACGCGTCATTAGGTGACATCAGTGTCGGCGGTGCAGCTCTGTACATCGTATCACACGTCATTAGGTGACATCAGTGTCGGCGGTGCAGCTCTGTACATCGTGTCACGCGTCATTAGGTGACATCAGTGTCGGCGGTGCTCCTCTGTACATCGTGTCACGCGTCATTAGGTGACATCAGTGTCGGCGGTGCAGCTCTGTACATCGTGTCACGCGTCATTAGGTGACATCAGTGTCGGCGGTGCAGCTCTGTACATCGTGTCACGCGTCATTAGGTGACATCAGTGTCGGCGGTGCAGCTCTGTACATCGTGTCACGCGTCATTAGGTGACATCAGTGTCGGCGGTGCAGCTCCTCTGTACATCGTGTCACGCGTCATTAGGTGACATCAGTGTCGGCGGTGCAGCTCCTCTGTACATCGTGTCACGCGTCATTAGGTGACATCAGTGTCGGCGGTGCAGCTCTGTACATCGTGTCACGCGTCATTAGGTGACATCAGTGTCGGCGGTGCAGCTCCTCTGTACATCGTGTCACGCGTCATTAGGTGACATCAGTGTCGGCGGTGCAGCTCCTCTGTACATCGTGTCACGCGTCATTAGGTGACATCAGTGTCGGCGGCGCAGCTCTGTACATCGTGTCATTAGGTGACATCAGTGTCGGCGGTGCAGCTCCTCTGTACATCGTGTCACGCGTCATTAGGTGACATCAGTGTCGGCGGTGCAGCTCCTCTGTACATCGTGTCCCGCGTCATTAGGTGACATCAGTGTCGGCGGTGCAGCTCCTCTGTACATCGTGTCACGCGTCATTAGGTGACATCAGTGTCGGCGGTGCAGCTCTGTACATCGTGTCACGCGTCATTAGGTGACATCAGTGTCGGCGGTGCAGCTCCTCTGTACATCGTGTCACGCGTCATTAGGTGACATCAGTGTCGGCGGTGCAGCTCCTCTGTACATCGTGTCACGCGTCATTAGGTGACATCAGTGTCGGCGGTGCAGCTCTGTACATCGTGTCACGCGTCATTAGGTGACATCAGTGTCGGCGGTGCAGCTCTGTACATCGTGTCACGCGTCATTAGGTGACATCAGTGTCGGCGGCGCAGCTCTGTACATCGTGTCACACGTCATTAGGTGACATCAGTGTCGGCGGTGCAGCTCTGTACATCGTGTCACGCGTCATTAGGTGACATCAGTGTCGGCGGTGCAGCTCCTCTGTACATCGTGTCACGCGTCATTAGGTGACATCAGTGTCGGCGGTGCAGCTCTGTACATCGTGTCACGCGTCATTAGGTGACATCAGTGTCGGCGGTGCAGCTCCTCTGTACATCGTGTCCCGCGTCATTAGGTGACATCAGTGTCGGCGGTGCAGCTCCTCTGTACATCGTGTCACGCGTCATTAGGTGACATCAGTGTCGGCGGTGCAGCTCCTCTGTACATCGTGTCACGCGTCATTAGGTGACATCAGTGTCGGCGGTGCAGCTCCTCTGTACATCGTGTCACGCGTCATTAGGTGACATCAGTGTCGGCGGTGCAGCTCTGTACATCGTGTCACGCGTCATTAGGTGACATCAGTGTCGGCGGTGCAGCTCCTCTGTACATCGTGTCACGCGTCATTAGGTGACATCAGTGTCGGCGGTGCAGCTCCTCTGTACATCGTGTCACGCGTCATTAGGTGACATCAGTGTCGGCGGTGCAGCTCCTCTGTACGCGTCATTAGGTGACATCAGTGTCGGCGGTGCAGCTCCTCTGTACATCGTGTCACGCGTCATTAGGTGACATCAGTGTCGGCGGTGCAGCTCCTCTGTACATCGTGTCACACGTCATTAGGTGACATCAGTGTCGGCGGTGCAGCTCCTCTGTACATCGTGTCACGCGTCATTAGGTGACATCAGTGTCGGCGGTGCAGCTCCTCTGTACATCGTGTCACACGTCATTAGGTGACATCAGTGTCGGCGGTGCAGCTCCTCTGTACATCGTGTCACGCGTCATTAGGTGACATCAGTGTCGGCGGTGCAGCTCCTCTGTACATCGTGTCACGCGTCATTAGGTGACATCAGTGTCGGCGGTGCAGCTCCTCTGTACATCGTGTCACGCGTCATTAGGTGACATCAGTGTCGGCGGTGCAGCTCTGTACATCGTGTCACGCGTCATTAGGTGACATCAGTGTCGGCGGTGCAGCTCCTCTGTACGCGTCATTAGGTGACATCAGTGTCGGCGGTGCAGCTCCTCTGTACATCGTGTCACACGTCATTAGGTGACATCAGTGTCGGCGGTGCAGCTCTGTACATCGTGTCACGCGTCATTAGGTGACATCAGTGTCGGCGGCGCAGCTCTGTACATCGTGTCACGCGTCATTAGGTGACATCAGTGTCGGCGGTGCAGCTCCTCTGTACATCGTGTCACGCGTCATTAGGTGACATCAGTGTCGGCGGTGCAGCTCTGTACATCGTGTCACGCGTCATTAGGTGACATCAGTGTCGGCGGTGCAGCTCCTCTGTACATCGTGTCACGCGTCATTAGGTGACATCAGTGTCGGCGGTGCAGCTCCTCTGTACATCGTGTCACGCGTCATTAGGTGACATCAGTGTCGGCGGTGCAGCTCCTCTGTACATCGTGTCACGCGTCATTAGGTGACATCAGTGTCGGCGGTGCAGCTCCTCTGTACATCGTGTCACGCGTCATTAGGTGACATCAGTGTCGGCGGTGCAGCTCTGTACATCGTGTCATTAGGTGACATCAGTGTCGGCGGTGCAGCTCTGTACATCGTGTCACGCGTCATTAGGTGACATCAGTGTCGGCGGTGCAGCTCCTCTGTACATCGTGTCCCGCGTCATTAGGTGACATCAGTGTCGGCGGTGCAGCTCCTCTGTACATCGTGTCACGCGTCATTAGGTGACATCAGTGTCGGCGGTGCAGCTCTGTACATCGTGTCACGCGTCATTAGGTGACATCAGTGTCGGCGGTGCAGCTCCTCTGTACATCGTGTCACACGTCATTAGGTGACATCAGTGTCGGCGGTGCAGCTCCTCTGTACATCGTGTCACGCGTCATTAGGTGACATCAGTGTCGGCGGTGCAGCTCTGTACATCGTGTCACGCGTCATTAGGTGACATCAGTATCGGCGGTGCAGCTCTGTACATCGTGTCACGCGTCATTAGGTGACATCAGTGTCGGCGGCGCAGCTCTGTACATCGTGTCCCGCGTCATTAGGTGACATCAGTGTCGGCGGTGCAGCTCCTCTGTACATCGTGTCACACGTCATTAGGTGACATCAGTGTCGGCGGTGCAGCTCTGTACATCGTGTCACGCGTCATTAGGTGACATCAGTGTCGGCGGTGCAGCTCTGTACATCGTGTCACGCGTCATTAGGTGACATCAGTGTCGGCGGTGCAGCTCTGTACATCGTGTCACGCGTCATTAGGTGACATCAGTGTCGGCGGCGCAGCTCTGTACATCGTGTCCCGCGTCATTAGGTGACATCAGTGTCGGCGGTGCAGCTCCTCTGTACATCGTGTCACGCGTCATTAGGTGACATCAGTGTCGGCGGTGCAGCTCCTCTGTACATCGTGTCACGCGTCATTAGGTGACATCAGTGTCGGCGGTGCAGCTCCTCTGTACATCGTGTCACACGTCATCAGGTGACATCAGTGTCGGCGGTGCAGCTCTGTACATCGTGTCACGCGTCATTAGGTGACATCAGTGTCGGCGGTGCAGCTCCTCTGTACATCGTGTCACGCGTCATTAGGTGACATCAGTGTCGGCGGTGCAGCTCCTCTGTACATCGTGTCACGCGTCATTAGGTGACATCAGTGTCGGCGGTGCAGCTCTGTACATCGTGTCACGCGTCATTAGGTGACATCAGTGTCGGCGGTGCAGCTCTGTACATCGTGTCACGCGTCATTAGGTGACATCAGTGTCGGCGGTGCAGCTCCTCTGTACATCGTGTCACGCGTCATTAGGTGACATCAGTGTCGGCGGTGCAGCTCTGTACATCGTGTCACGCGTCATTAGGTGACATCAGTGTCGGCGGTGCAGCTCCTCTGTACATCGTGTCACGCGTCATTAGGTGACATCAGTGTCGGTGGTGCAGCTCCTCTGTACATCGTGTCACGCGTCATTAGGTGACATCAGTGTCGGCGGTGCAGCTCCTCTGTACATCGTGTCACGCGTCATTAGGTGACATCAGTGTCGGCGGTGCAGCTCTGTACATCGTGTCACACGTCATTAGGTGACATCAGTGTCGGCGGTGCAGCTCCTCTGTACATCGTGTCACGCGTCATTAGGTGACATCAGTGTCGGCGGTGCAGCTCCTCTGTACATCGTGTCACGCGTCATTAGGTGACATCAGTGTCGGCGGTGCAGCTCCTCTGTACATCGTGTCACGCGTCATTAGGTGACATCAGTGTCGGCGGTGCAGCTCTGTACATCGTGTCACGCGTCATTAGGTGACATCAGTGTCGGCGGTGCAGCTCTGTACATCGTGTCACGCGTCATTAGGTGACATCAGTGTCGGCGGTGCTCCTCTGTACATCGTGTCACGCGTCATTAGGTGACATCAGTGCCGGCGGTGCAGCTCCTCTGTACATCGTGTCACGCGTCATTAGGTGACATCAGTGTCGGCGGTGCAGCTCCTCTGTACATCGTGTCACGCGTCATTAGGTGACATCAGTGTCGGCGGTGCAGCTCCTCTGTACATCGTGTCACACGTCATTAGGTGACATCAGTGTCGGCGGTGCAGCTCCTCTGTACATCGTGTCACGCGTCATTAGGTGACATCAGTGTCGGCGGTGCAGCTCCTCTGTACATCGTGTCACACGTCATTAGGTGACATCAGTGTCGGCGGTGCAGCTCCTCTGTACATCGTGTCACGCGTCATTAGGTGACATCAGTGTCGGCGGTGCAGCTCTGTACATCGTGTCACGCGTCATTAGGTGACATCAGTGTCGGCGGTGCAGCTCCTCTGTACATCGTGTCACGCGTCATTAGGTGACATCAGTGTCGGCGGTGCAGCTCCTCTGTACATCGTGTCACGCGTCATTAGGTGACATCAGTGTCGGCGGTGCAGCTCCTCTGTACATCGTGTCACGAGTCATTAGGTGACATCAGTGTCGGCGGTGCAGCTCCTCTGTACATCGTGTCACACGTCATTAGGTGACATCAGTGTCGGCGGTGCAGCTCCTCTGTACATCGTGTCACGCGTCATTAGGTGACATCAGTGTCGGCGGTGCAGCTCCTCTGTACATCGTGTCACGCGTCATTAGGTGACATCAGTGTCGGCGGTGCAGCTCTGTACATCGTGTCACGCGTCATTAGGTGACATCAGTGTCGGCGGTGCAGCTCTGTACATCGTGTCACGCGTCATTAGGTGACATCAGTGTCGGCGGTGCAGCTCTGTACATCGTGTCACGCGTCATTAGGTGACATCAGTGTCGGCGGTGCAGCTCCTCTGTACATCGTGTCACACGTCATTAGGTGACATCAGTGTCGGCGGTGCAGCTCCTCTGTACATCGTGTCACGCGTCATTAGGTGACATCAGTGTCGGCGGTGCAGCTCTGTACATCGTGTCCCGCGTCATTAGGTGACATCAGTGTCGGCGGTGCAGCTCTGTACATCGTGTCACGCGTCATTAGGTGACATCAGTGTCGGCGGTGCAGCTCTGTACATCGTGTCACGCGTCATTAGGTGACATCAGTGTCGGCGGTGCAGCTCCTCTGTACATCGTGTCACGCGTCATTAGGTGACATCAGTGTCGGCGGTGCAGCTCTGTACATCGTGTCACGCGTCATTAGGTGACATCAGTGTCGGCGGTGCAGCTCCTCTGTACATCGTGTCACACGTCATTAGGTGACATCAGTGTCGGCGGTGCAGCTCTGTACATCGTGTCACGCGTCATTAGGTGACATCAGTGTCGGCGGTGCAGCTCCTCTGTACATCGTGTCACGCGTCATTAGGTGACATCAGTGTCGGCGGTGCAGCTCCTCTGTACATCGTGTCACGCGTCATTAGGTGACATCAGTGTCGGCGGTGCAGCTCTGTACATCGTGTCACGCGTCATTAGGTGACATCAGTGTCGGCGGTGCAGCTCTGTACATCGTGTCACGCGTCATTAGGTGACATCAGTGTCGGCGGTGCAGCTCCTCTGTACATCGTGTCACGCGTCATTAGGTGACATCAGTGTCGGCGGTGCAGCTCCTCTGTACATCGTGTCACGCGTCATTAGGTGACATCAGTGTCGGCGGTGCAGCTCCTCTGTACATCGTGTCACGCGTCATTAGGTGACATCAGTGTCGGCGGTGCAGCTCCTCTGTACATCGTGTCACGCGTCATTAGGTGACATCAGTGTCGGCGGTGCAGCTCCTCTGTACATCGTGTCACGCGTCATTAGGTGACATCAGTGTCGGCGGTGCAGCTCCTCTGTACATCGTGTCACGCGTCATTAGGTGACATCAGTGTCGGCGGTGCAGCTCTGTACATCGTGTCACGCGTCATTAGGTGACATCAGTGCCGGCGGCGCAGCTCTGTACATCGTGTCACGCGTCATTAGGTGACATCAGTGTCGGCGGTGCAGCTCCTCTGTACATCGTGTCACGCGTCATTAGGTGACATCAGTGTCGGCGGTGCAGCTCTGTACATCGTGTCACGCGTCATTAGGTGACATCAGTGTCGGCGGTGCAGCTCCTCTGTACATCGTGTCACGCGTCATTAGGTGACATCAGTGTCGGCGGTGCAGCTCTGTACATCGTGTCACGCGTCATTAGGTGACATCAGTGTCGGCGGTGCAGCTCCTCTGTACATCGTGTCACGCGTCATTAGGTGACATCAGTGTCGGCGGTGCAGCTCCTCTGTACATCGTGTCACGCGTCATTAGGTGACATCAGTGTCGGCGGTGCAGCTCTGTACATCGTGTCCCGCGTCATTAGGTGACATCAGTGTCGGCGGTGCAGCTCCTCTGTACATCGTGTCACGCGTCATTAGGTGACATCAGTGTCGGCGGTGCAGCTCCTCTGTACATCGTGTCACGCGTCATTAGGTGACATCAGTGTCGGCGGTGCAGCTCCTCTGTACATCGTGTCACACGTCATTAGGTGACATCAGTGTCGGCGGTGCAGCTCTGTACATCGTGTCACGCGTCATTAGGTGACATCAGTGTCGGCGGTGCAGCTCTGTACATCGTGTCACACGTCATTAGGTGACATCAGTGTCGGCGGTGCAGCTCCTCTGTACATCGTGTCACGCGTCATTAGGTGACATCAGTGTCGGCGGCGCAGCTCCTCTGTACATCGTGTCACGCGTCATTAGGTGACATCAGTGTCGGCGGTGCAGCTCTGTACATCGTGTCACGCGTCATTAGGTGACATCAGTGTCGGCGGTGCAGCTCTGTACATCGTGTCACACGTCATTAGGTGACATCAGTGTCGGCGGTGCAGCTCTGTACATCGTGTCACACGTCATTAGGTGACATCAGTGTCGGCGGTGCAGCTCTGTACATCGTGTCACGCGTCATTAGGTGACATCAGTGTCGGCGGTGCAGCTCCTCTGTACATCGTGTCACGCGTCATTAGGTGACATCAGTGTCGGCGGTGCAGCTCTGTACATCGTGTCACACGTCATTAGGTGACATCAGTGTCGGCGGTGCAGCTCCTCTGTACATCGTGTCACGCGTCATTAGGTGACATCAGTGTCGGCGGTGCAGCTCCTCTGTACATCGTGTCACGCGTCATTAGGTGACATCAGTGTCGGCGGTGCAGCTCCTCTGTACATCGTGTCACGCGTCATTAGGTGACATCAGTGTCGGCGGTGCAGCTCCTCTGTACATCGTGTCACGCGTCATTAGGTGACATCAGTGTCGGCGGTGCAGCTCTGTACATCGTGTCACACGTCATTAGGTGACATCAGTGTCGGCGGTGCAGCTCTGTACATCGTGTCACGCGTCATTAGGTGACATCAGTGTCGGCGGTGCAGCTCTGTACATCGTGTCACACGTCATTAGGTGACATCAGTGTCGGCGGTGCAGCTCTGTACATCGTGTCACGCGTCATTAGGTGACATCAGTGTCGGCGGTGCAGCTCTGTACATCGTGTCATTAGGTGACATCAGTGTCGGCGGTGCAGCTCTGTACATCGTGTCACGCGTCATTAGGTGACATCAGTGTCGGCGGTGCAGCTCCTCTGTACATCGTGTCACGCGTCATTAGGTGACATCAGTGTCGGCGGTGCAGCTCCTCTGTACATCGTGTCACGCGTCATTAGGTGACATCAGTGCCGGCGGTGCAGCTCTGTACATCGTGTCACGCGTCATTAGGTGACATCAGTGTCGGCGGTGCAGCTCCTCTGTACATCGTGTCACGCGTCATTAGGTGACATCAGTGTCGGCGGTGCAGCTCCTCTGTACATCGTGTCACGCGTCATTAGGTGACATCAGTGTCGGCGGTGCAGCTCCTCTGTACATCGTGTCACACGTCATTAGGTGACATCAGTGTCGGCGGTGCAGCTCCTCTGTACATCGTGTCACGCGTCATTAGGTGACATCAGTGTCGGCGGTGCAGCTCCTCTGTACATCGTGTCACGCGTCATTAGGTGACATCAGTGTCGGCGGTGCTCCTCTGTACATCGTGTCACGCGTCATTAGGTGACATCAGTGTCGGCGGTGCAGCTCCTCTGTACATCGTGTCACACGTCATTAGGTGACATCAGTGTCGGCGGTGCAGCTCCTCTGTACATCGTGTCACGCGTCATTAGGTGACATCAGTGTCGGCGGTGCAGCTCTGTACATCGTGTCACGCGTCATTAGGTGACATCAGTGTCGGCGGTGCTCCTCTGTACATCGTGTCACGCGTCATTAGGTGACATCAGTGTCGGCGGTGCAGCTCCTCTGTACATCGTGTCACGCGTCATTAGGTGACATCAGTGTCGGCGGTGCAGCTCTGTACATCGTGTCACGCGTCATTAGGTGACATCAGTGTCGGCGGTGCAGCTCCTCTGTACATCGTGTCACGAGTCATTAGGTGACATCAGTGTCGGCGGTGCAGCTCCTCTGTACATCGTGTCCCGCGTCATTAGGTGACATCAGTGTCGGCGGTGCAGCTCTGTACCAACTCCAGCCATGCCGACCCCGCTGGGAACGGGCCCCATACAGGTCACCTGGTCCTGTATCGGGCCCGATACAGGTCACCTCGTCCTGTATCGGGCCCGATACAGGTTACCTCGTCCTGTATCGGGCCCGATACAGGTTACCTCGTCCTGTATCGGGCCCCATACAGGTCATCTCGTCCTGTAACAGGAGACATTACAGTCACATAGGACACCCAGGAGACATTACAGTCACACAGGACACACAGGAGACATTACAGTCACATAGGACACCCAGGAGACTTTACAGTCACACAGGACACACAGGAGACATTACAGTCACACAGGACAACAGGAGACATAACAGTCACACAGGACACCCAGGAGACATTACAGTCACACAGGACACACAGGAGACATTACAGTCACACAGGACACACAGGAGACATAACAGTCACACAGGACACACATGAGACATTGCAGTCACACAGGACACACAGGAGACATAACTGTCACACAGGACACCCAGGAGACATAACAGTCACACAGGACACACAGGAGACATTACAGCACGGTCAACCAGGACACCCAGGAGACATTACAGCACGGTCCAATACCGATGGGAAACACGAGTTTACACTGAGAGAAACACTGTGCGGAAAGTGGCGTTTTCGCCATGTCGTATACACATGTATAAGGCATTATACATGTGCCTCCTGCGGAGATGTCTGATGGAGATGTCGCCTGTTGGCCACGTAGTCTGTTTTGTTTTCTGGCACTGAGCGACTCGATCGTGGGACGAGCTCCCTCGACAGTCACTGGTGTGAGAGACAATGAATAGCTTTCTCGCGTGCCATCAACGGCCCGGCATTGGCTGGGGTCTCCACCCACATTCCATTGGTGGGGGGGGGGGGGGGGGGGGGGGAGGGGAGGGGGTCGTCGCCCCCGGGTTATCTTCCGAACCAATGATTGCAGCGAGACATGCAAGGCAGCATTCGAAAGCTCTCAATGAGACGAATCTAAAGCATACTCGGCAAGTTTCAAATTGAGGTAACGTGTCAGGTCACGCCCGAGGTCAAAGGTCAAAATCGAGGTAGTTGAGTGTATGGACCATACTTTCCATCATTCATCAGAAGCCTTTGATTGCGACCATGATCACCCAAAGTGCTCTCAAAGGTATAATACACATTCCACATGAGCTAAAGTGAGATTGTTGGCGAAGGTCAAGGTCAAGGTCAGGTCACAAGGTCAAAATTTGAAATTGATAAATCTGAATAAAAAAGGCAGGTTTCTAGGCCAGTTTTTCTCAGAAATACAGTCCTGGCATTTATTTGTCTGTATCTGGTCACTAAAAGCCCAAAAACACAATTAAAAAGTATGACGTCAAGAGTAACCATACTTAGAGAGCTACAAGTCAGTCAAAAATGACGATATTGCCTTTTAAATTTGGTTTGGGTATTGTCCACATGTGGTTCTCCAACATATATTTTTTTTTTAATGTTTGCAAATTTTTAGTTTTAGGCCATTTTTCCAAACAAATAGTTAAAAATAAAATGGGATAAAAGAACACATTTCTCACAAATCCGAGATTGCCATTTTGTAGCCCTTGACATTTTCTATCTTTTCACCCTTTTTATTGCATTTTTCTCAAAATATGGCATTTGTCCGGTCTGTTAAAGTTTAGCTGATTTGTCTTCGCCAAACTCGTGTGTAGTGACGTCACTAAATTCGTTATATCTCGATTTTTAGTCGACGAAATTGTTTCATTTTTGCACAGAAGGCGTCAAATTGATGTAGGAGAAGGCACCCAAAGTTTCACGTCGATAGCGCTATTGGTTTTGGAGCTATTGCGAAAGTTCGTCAGGGGGGAGGGGCGAAAAACGCCCTCCCCCTCCCCAGCCAATGGCGGGTTAAAGCAAACCAGTCACTTTGCCAAATCGCTGTGAATGTGCTAATAATTCGTACCTGAATATGTTGATATGTGGCATTGGTTTGGCTAAATTGTCAATGATACATAAAACAACAATTTTTTCCAAAACAATATATTTCGAGAAAAAAAAGATATTCAGTATAGGTTGCGATAAGTGGCGCGGATTTCAAAAGTGGTGCATGTCGCATGTTGTCATGACATGTATGCTTCGAAAGCAGATGTAAAAGACTTATGTAAAAATAATTATTTATAAAAAATCAGTACAAATGTAATGATTATCCTATAATTGTTTACATAACTAGCATAGTATTGTCAATGGCGAAGGGTTCGCTCGCTGGTCCAGTATAGTCAATGGGTTCGCTCGCTGGTCCAGTAACGCTGCCTTTAGCACATGCTACCGCATATAAAGCTTTTCGACAAAGAGCCAAAATGTTCGACAACGCACCGCATTTTAGGATAAAACATACAATATATTCGGTAGTAGAGTCCTTACAATCGAACGGAGTATGCCGTAAGTGATTTTTCGACATGGCCTTCAAAACTGCTATCTCAGTTTAAAACCCCATTATAAAAGTGACTGATTCCCTTAAATTATCGAAGTTCACGCTAGTGGACAGTGAAATACGCATTGTTGTTCTTGTGTTCTAGGTGTTGTTATATTTCCATGTGTTTTACCCTTTACAAAAACTAAAAAAGCCCAATCACTTTTTCATCACCATCACATCACTTTTTCACCATGATACCCACTTGTCACTGGACTCTTAACCCATTGAATGCTGCTTGGGCACCATGAAAATGAAGACTTGACAATGCAGCTGTATAACAAGCCATCTCGAAATCATCACCACCATCGTCCTCACAGTCGCCACCCCTGTCTGACCGCGGTGTGACCCTGTCTGACCGCGGTGTGATCTGTCTGACCGCGGTGTGACATGTCTGACCGCGGTGTGATCTGTCTGACCGCGGTGTGACCCTGTCTGACCGCGGTGTGACCCTGTCTGACCGTGGTGTGATCTGTCTGACCGCGGTGTGACCCTGTCTGACCGCGGTGTGACCCTGTCTGACCGCGGTGTGACCCTGTCTGACCGCGGTGTGATCTGTCTGACCGCGGTGTGACATGTCTGACCACGGTGTGACCCTGTCTGACCGCGGTGTGACCCTGTCTGACCGCGGTGTGACCCTGTATGACCGTGGTGTGACCCTGTCTGACCGCGGTGTGATCTGTCTGACCGCGGTGTGACATGTCTGACCGCGGTGTGACCCTGTCTGACCGCGGTGTGACCCTGTCTGACCGCGGTGTGACATGTCTGACCGCGGTGTGACCCTGTCTGACCGCGGTGTGACCCTGTCTGACCGCGGTGTGACCCTGTCTGACCGCGGTGTGATCTGTCTGACCGCGGTGTGACATGTCTGACCGCGGTGTGACCCTGTCTGACCGCGGTGTGACCCTGTCTGACCGCGGTGTGACCCTGTCTGACCGTGGTGTGACCCTGTCTGACCGCGGTGTGATCTGTCTGACCGCGGTGTGACCATGTCTGACCGCGGTGTGACCCTGTCTGACCGCGGTGTGATCTGTCTGACCGCGGTGTGACCGCAGTGTGACATGTCTGACCGCGGCGTGACCCTGTCTGACCGCGGTGTGACCCTGTCTGACCGCGGTGTGATCTGTCTGACCGCGGTGTGACCCTGTCTGACCGCGGTGTGACATGTTTGACCGCGGTGTGATCTGTCTGACCGTGGTGTGACCCTGTCTGACCGCGGTGTGATCTGTCTGACCGCGGTGTGACCCTGTCTGACCGCGGTGTGATCTGTCTGACCGCGGTGTGACCCTGTCTGACCGCGGTGTGACCATGTCTGACCGCGGTGTGATCTGTCTGACCGCGGTGTGACATGTCTGACCGCGGTGTGACCCTGTCTGACCGCGGTGTGATCTGTTTGACCGCGGTGTGACATGTCTGACCGCGGTGTGACCCTGTCTGACCGCGGTGTGACCCTGTCTGACCGCGGTGTGACCCTGTCTGACCGTGGTGTGACCCTGTCTGACCGCGGTGTGATCTGTCTGACCGCGGTGTGACCATGTCTGACCGCGGTGTGACCCTGTCTGACCGCGGTGTGATCTGTCTGACCGCGGTGTGACCGAAGTGTGACATGTCTGACCGCGGCGTGACCCTGTCTGACCGCGGTGTGACCCTGTCTGACCGCGGTGTGATCTGTCTGACCGCGGTGTGACCCTGTCTGACCGCGGTGTGACATGTTTGACCGCGGTGTGATCTGTCTGACCGTGGTGTGACCCTGTATGACCGCGGTGTGATCTGTCTGACCGCGGTGTGACCCTGTCTGACCGCGGTGTGATCTGTCTGACCGCGGTGTGACCCTGTCTGACCGCGGTGTGACCATGTCTGACCGCGGTGTGACCCTGTCTGACCGCGGTGTGATCTGTCTGACCGCGGTGTGATCCTGTCTGACCGCGGTGTGACATGTCTGACCGCGGTGTGATCTCTCTGACCCCGGTGTGATCTGTCTGACCGCGGTGTGACCCTGTCTGACCGCGGTGTGACATGTCTGACCGCGGTGTGACCCTGTCTGACCGCGGTGTGATCTGTCTGACCGTGGTGTGACCCTGTCTGACCGCGGTGTGATCTGTCTGACCGCGGTGTGATCTGTCTGACCGCGGTGTGACCCTGTCTGACCGCGGTGTGACCCTGTTTGACCGCGGTGTGACATGTCTGACCGCGGTGTGACATGTCTGACCGCGGTGTGACCCTGTCTGACCGCGGTGTGATCTGTCTGACCGCGGTGTGACCCTGTCTGACCGCGGTGTGACATGTCTGACCGCGGTGGGACCCTGTCTGACCGCGGTGTGATCTGTCTGACCGTGGTGTGACCCTGTCTGACCGCGGTGTGATCTGTCTGACCGCGGTGTGACCCTGTGTGACCGCGGTGTTACCCTGTCTGACCCGGCAGTGATGGAGGCGGCCAGCGGAGAGTACGGTGACTGGATCACCACGCTGGTGGCCGCCTCCAAAAACGGCAAGTCCTTACAGTGGACGGCCGCCGACGGCTCCCCGGCGGCGCAGCCACCGCAGGACAGCTGTCATAACACAGGTACGTCGCGGAACAGCTCTGCCATAACGCAGGTACGTCGCGGAACAGCTCTGCCATAACGCAGGTACGTCGCGGAACAGCTCTGCCATAACACAGGTACGTCGCGGAACAGCTCTGCCATAACGCAGGTACGTCGCGTAACAGCTCTGTCATAACACAGGTACGTCGCGGAACAGCTGTCATAACACAGGTACGTCGCGGAACAGCTCTGTCATAACACAGGTACGTCGCGGAACAGCTGTCATAACACAGGTACGTCGCGGAACAGCTCTGCCATAACGCAGGTACGTCGCGGAACAGCTCTGCCATAACACAGGTACGTCGCGGAACAGCTCTGCCATAACGCAGGTACGTCGCGGAACAGCTCTGTCATAACACAGGTACGTCGCGGAACAGCTGTCATAACACAGGTACGTCGCGGAACAGCTCTGTCATAACACAGGTACGTCGCGGAACAGCTCTGTCATAACGCAGGTACGTCGCGGAACAGCTCTGTCATAACACAGGTACGTCGCGGAACAGCTCTGTCATAACGCAAGTACGTCGCGGAACAGCTCTGTCATAACACAGGTACGTCGCGGAACAGCTGTCATAACACAGGTACGTCGCGGAACAGCTGTCATAACACAGGTACGTCGCGGAACAGCTCTGTCATAACGCAGGTACGTCGCGGAACAGCTCTGTCATAACACAGGTACGTCGCGGAACAGCTGTCATAACACAGGTACGTCGCGGAACAGCTCTGTCATAACGCAGGTACGTCGCGGAACAGCTGTCATAACACAGGTACGTCGCGGAACAGCTCTGTCATAACACAGGTACGTCGCGGAACAGCTCTGTCATAACACAGGTACGTCGCGGAACAGCTCTGTCATAACACAGGTACGTCGCGGAACAGCTCTGTCATAACACAGGTACGTCGCGGAACAGCTGTCATAACACAGGTACGTCGCGGAGCAGCTCTGCCATAACGCAGGTACGTCGCAGGACAGCTGTCATAACACAGGTACGTCGCGGAGCAGCTCTGTCATAACACAGGTACGTCGCGGAACAGCTCTGTCATAACGCAGGTACGTCGCGGAACAGCTCTGTCATAACACAGGTACGTCGCGGAACAGCTCTGTCATAACGCAGGTACGTCGTGGAACAGCTCTGTCATAACACAGGTACGCCGCGGAACAGCTCTGTCATAACACAGGTACGTCGCGGAACAGCTCTGTCATAACACAGGTACGTCGCGGAACAGCTGTCAACACAGGTACGTCGCGGAACAGCTCTGTCATAACACAGGTACGTCGCGGAGTAGCTGTCATAACACAGGTACGTCGCGGAACAGCTCTGTCATAACACAGGTACGTCGCGGAACAGCTCTGTCATAACACAGGTACGTCGCGGAACAGCTGTCATAACACAGGTACGTCGCGGAACAGCTCTGCCATAACACAGGTACGTCGCGGAACAGCTCTGCCATAACGCAGGTACGTCGCGTAACAGCTCTGTCATAACACAGGTACGTCGCGGAACAGCTGTCATAACACAGGTACGTCGCGGAACAGCTCTGTCATAACACAGGTACGTCGCGGAACAGCTGTCATAACACAGGTACGTCGCGGAACAGCTCTGCCATAACGCAGGTACGTCGCGGAACAGCTGTCATAACGCAGGTATGACCAACAATACTCCGCCTCAAACCGGTATTCAGTGTGTGTAAAACCCAAGGTAGCTGGAACTGCTAAAGGTGGCTTGCTCGCAGCCAGTTGCGCTCCAGGGAGTGTTCTCCACCATCATGAAATCACCAGCATGCAGCTGTAGAACACCTGGCTTTGTAAAACAGCATAACCATCGTCTGATTGTTTTACCGAGACATACGGGCCTGCCAAACCGCTGTCTTGAGCCCCATTTAGGTACACATTACAGCTTGCTGTTGTTTCACACGCGTCCTGTTTCTGTGTGCAGACGAGATCCGGCCGAGCAGTGCCGGGGGTCTCTCGAACGGCTCGGCGGCGGCGGCGGCGGCGACCGGCGCGACATCTGCCGGCACGGTGGCCATTCTGGACGCTGTGAGCGCGGAGCGGAGCCTCCGCGCCGACACGGAGCCTGTGTCGGCGGCGGCGCTGGCGGCGGGCGGGAGCGGGGAGCCGGGCAGCAGCAGCTTGTTGCTGGGGGAGACGGAGGCGGCGGCGGCCGGCTGCGGCGGCGTCAGCAGTCAACGGCTGGACGCCGGCAGGGAACTCTTCACCACCTCGTCCACCACCCAGTTCTGCGTGCTGCTGAAGCGGACATGTCGCTCCATCATTAGGGACCGGGTGGGTGGCGCTCCATCATTAGGGACCGGGTGGGTGTCGCTCCATCATTAGGGACCGGGTGGGTGGCGCTCCATCATTAGGGACCGGGTGGGTGGCCAGCGCCGGCGGAACAGCATCGAGGACCGATCGTGGCTGACGAGTACAGCCTGGACGGTGTTATAGTGGTCTAAAGGAGCTGTGACGCGCTCATGTCCCCGATAGGCTGAATGAGGCATTTCGAGGGTCTTGTGAATGTCTCAATCAACCTAGATCTTTAGAGATCGGGAGTTTGCCTCTTCTCGGGCGTTTGTATGGCTTTCCTTTGATGGAAACATTGCATCTTGTTGTCAAGGGGGATTGTTCAACTCTACCGAAAGTATTTTTTGTTACATGACAATGCAGGCTGCGTGTTACGCGCAGGGCACAGTCACTATTGAAGTGTCGCTGCTCCACAGATCCTGACCATGTCTCCTCAGATGCTGACCATGTCTCGGCTACTCCACAGATGCTAGCCATGTCTCTTCAGATGCTGACCATGTCTCCTCACATGCTGATCATGTCTCCTCACATGCTGACCATGTCTCGGCTGCTTCTCAGATGCTGACCATGTCTCCTCAGATGCTGACCATGTCTCGGCTGCTCCTCACATGCTGACCATGTCTCCTCAGATGCTGACCATGTCTCGGCTGCTCCTCACATGCTGACCATGTCTCCTCACATGCTGACCATGTCTCGGCTGCTTCTCAGATGCTGACCATGTCTCGGCTGCTCCTCAGATGCTGACCATGTCTCCTCAGATGCTGACCATGTCTCCTCACATGCTGACCATGTCTCGGCTGCTTCTCAGATGCTGACCATGTCTCCTGAGATGCTGACCATGTCTCCTCAGATGCTGACCATGTCTCCTCACATGCTGACCATGTCTCGGCTGCTTCTCAGATGCTGACCATGTCTCGGCTGCTCCTCACATGCTGACCATGTCTCCTCAGATGCTAGCCATGTCTCGGCTGCTCCTCAGATGCTGACCATGTCTCCTCAGATGCTGACCATTTCTCCTCACATGCTGACCATGTCTCGGCTGCTTCTCAGATGCTGACCATGTCTCGGCTGCTCCTCACATGCTGACCATGTCTCCTCAGATGCTAGCCATGTCTCGGCTACTCCTCAGATGCTGACCATGTCTCCTCAGATGCTGACCATGTCTCCTCACATGCTGACCATGTCTCGGCTGCTTCTCAGATGCTGACCATGTCTCGGCTGCTCCTCACATGCTGACCATGTCTCCTCAGATGCTAGCCATGTCTCGGCTGCTCCTCAGATGCTGACCATGTCTCATCAGATGCTGACCATGTCTCCTCAGATGCTGACCATGTCTCCTCAGATGCTGACCATGTCTCCTCAGATGCTGACCATGTCTCCTCAGATGCTGACCATGTCTCCTCAGATGCTGACCATGTCTCCTCAGATGCTGACCATGTCTCGGCTGCTCTTCAGATGCTGACCATGTCTCGGCTGCTCCTCAGATGCTGACCATGTCTCCTCAGATGCTGACCATGTCTCGGCTGCTCCTCAGATGCTGACCATGTCTCCTCAGATCCTGACCATGTCTCGGCTGCTCCACAGATGCTGACCATGTCTCCTCAGATGCTGACCATGTCTCGGCTGCTCCTCAGATGCTGACCATGTCTCGGCTGCTCCTCAGATGCTGACCATGTCTCCTCAGATGCTGACCATGTCTCCTCAGATGCTGACCATGTCTCGGCTGCTCCTCAGATGCTGACCATGTCTCCTCAGATGATGCTGGCCATGTCTCGGCTGCTCCTCAGATGCTGACCATGTCTCGGCTGCTCCTCAGATCCTGACCATGTCTCCTCAGATGCTGACCATGTCTCCTCAGATGCTGACCATGTCTCCTCAGATGCTGACCATGTCTCCTCAGATGCTGACCATGTCTCCTCAGATGCTGACCATGTCTCCTCAGATGCTGACCATGTCTCCTCAGATGCTGACCATGTCTCCTCAGATGCTGACCATGTCTTGGCTGCTCTTCAGATGCTGACCATGTCTCGGCTGCTCCTCAGATGCTGACCATGTCTCGGCTGCTCCTCAGATGCTGACCATGTCTCCTCAGATGCTGACCATGTCTCCTCACATGCTGACCATGTCTCGGCTGCTTCTCAGATGCTGACCATGTCTCCTGAGATGCTGACCATGTCTCCTCAGATGCTGACCATGTCTCCTCACATGCTGACCATGTCTCGGCTGCTTCTCAGATGCTGACCATGTCTCGGCTGCTCCTCACATGCTGACCATGTCTCCTCAGATGCTAGCCATGTCTCGGCTGCTCCTCAGATGCTGACCATGTCTCCTCAGATGCTGACCATTTCTCCTCACATGCTGACCATGTCTCGGCTGCTTCTCAGATGCTGACCATATCTCGGCTGCTCCTCACATGCTGACCATGTCTCCTCAGATGCTAGCCATGTCTCGGCTACTCCTCAGATGCTGACCATGTCTCCTCAGATGCTGACCATGTCTCCTCACATGCTGACCATGTCTCGGCTGCTTCTCAGATGCTGACCATGTCTCGGCTGCTCCTCACATGCTGACCATGTCTCCTCAGATGCTAGCCATGTCTCGGCTGCTCCTCAGATGCTGACCATGTCTCCTCAGATGCTGACCATGTCTCCTCAGATGCTGACCATGTCTCCTCAGATGCTGACCATGTCTCGGCTGCTCTTCAGATGCTGACCATGTCTCGGCTGCTCCTCAGATGCTGACCATGTCTCCTCAGATGCTGACCATGTCTCGGCTGCTCCTCAGATGCTGACCATGTCTCCTCAGATCCTGACCATGTCTCGGCTGCTCCACAGATGCTGACCATGTCTCCTCAGATGCTGACCATGTCTCGGCTGCTCCTCAGATGCTGACCATGTCTCGGCTGCTCCTCAGATGCTGACCATGTCTCCTCAGATGCTGACCATGTCTCCTCAGATGCTGACCATGTCTCGGCTGCTCCTCAGATCCTGACCATGTCTCCTCAGATGCTGACCATGTCTCGGCTGCTCCTCAGATGCTGACCATGTCTCCTCAGATGCTGACCATGTCTCCTCAGATGCTGACCATGTCTCGGCTGCTCCTCAGATGCTGACCATGTCTCGGCTGCTCCTCAGATGCTGACCATGTCTCCTCA